>OX346258.1:11058404-11160904 GCA_947049275.1 Epinotia bilunana | reverse complement strand
GTTGTCGATTCTAAGTATCCCTAGCAAACTTTTTTCGAATATCTTCCATGTACAGACTTTCGACCGTCTTCAGCTTTATTATATGTAAAGATTGATTTATCGTTTACCAAAATACATAAAAACAAGAATATTTTACAGTAGGTAACATTTTACAGTAGGTAATATTCTGAAAACTAGGATTGTGTCTGAACAGGTAAAACCTGTACTTCAGGATAAGCAGCGCTCCTCTCCTCACATGAGTATACTATATACCTTGTCCGTTACGTATTCATTCCTAATATATGATGATGATGATAAACCTTATTCTAAACTGAGGCGGAACGAGTGCGGTATTTTCTACTTTAGCTTACTGATGTCACCAAGATTGCCTTATTTGTCGGTTTACTGTTAGTATTATACAGTGTACCTACCAAAAATGGGGTGTGAAGTGTAAATCGATCAAGGGCATAACAGGTATCGTGGTCTGATAAGAAAAAACGAAGAGATTTTTTTGCGCGTTCATTTGTACGGGGCGTTGGCCGACTGGGGCGACCTGCTCCATACAAATGTAAAAAAAATCGCGTCAAAAATAAATTTCCTTTAGTTTTTCGTAACAGAACACGATACCTGTTATGCCCTTGATCGGTTCACACCCCATTTTTGGTACACCCTTGCGCGGCAGCAGGCCGTTCGCACGCGGTACTGCGCATTCCATACCAATCAGGAAGCATTTATTGGAATGTGGAGTAAAAAATCTGTACGGTATCGGTGGCAGCTTGCTTGAACCCCACTGACTCCGCGCCGCAAAATGGCCCTAAGTACCACTACTAACCTCTTCCCTTCATCATCAGACCATCGTCACCAAGTTGTTACTACCTATTTCAGAAGCCATCGAAGAGATCCAGTATTCACCTTCCGTCATAAGATTAACACAGCCATACCAGGAGAATTAATCGTCATCTAAACTTACCTAGGTACTTAAACTAGCAAAAATTTTAAACTGATATAACCTTGGAAGTGTGTGAAAATTAACTTGACGATTTCATTAGTTTTTTTTCATCAAATTATCTTCCAATTATTTACAATAGTTATAAGAAGTTGTAAAAATGGATCCGACTCTTCCTCCGACCTATTTGGACACGTTGACTGCTGGCACGTGTTGAAAACTAACTTGTAGCACCAAAGTATTTAATACTCTTACAACAAGCGTAAGGAACATTCAGAATGTAATGGAATTTCATGTTTCCGTACCTACGGTAAATTGACATAAATATTTTACGGGTTATTAGGATGGAAGAATTTAACCATACGAGTCTAAGAAAAATGCAGAATCTGCCGGTACGTAAATCTGTGGTCCGGATAAGGTCTGTCGAAATATATCATATCATATATTTGACTCGTTCATGAAAACAACGGTTTTTCACGATATTATTGTGGTTCATTAAAACATTGGGAACAACAAACATTTTACTTTTAATTTTGTTAAATGACCATTCACGATCAAAATGTCGCGTATTGAACATCAATGTATACATTCATCTCCATTTTATTGGCAATTGAATGAAAGGCGGTAATTACATCTTATCATCGTGCGCGCCTCGCCTGCCCGCGACTCCGCGGCCAAATTATTTCAACTCCTGTTATTACATTTACCGGCTCAATGTCCAATATTTAAATGTGATCGTCTGACTAACCGACCAGAGCTTAGGTGCTTTGCCGGGTTTTATTTAATTTGACTGCAACATGAAACACTAACCAGCTGCTGCAATTCAATTTAGTTCCTCAGTTCCGTGAATATATGCTAGCAAATTTGCCGTTTTGCATTTATATATGCTTTATTGTATTGTAAAGGTACAATTTGTGTACGGAAAGGATGGCAAAGTTTGAATATTCGGCTTTACTTGGGAATGAACACGTTATATATCGAAAGATGTCAAGTCTTTGTGTACTGTCTGTCAAGAGAGGAAAAAGAGGAAAAGTTGACGTTCAATCTGGTGCCTACTTTTAGAAATGAGAGCGTCGGCCTGGAGGCGTACACAAGAACTTTCTAGCTGGATACAATAGTTTGCTCTCAACTGAAACTAATTTCAAATATTTGTCAGTCGGAAATCTTCATTGTAAGTTTAGGGAAAGACATCAATTTTGTTGTATTTGAACTGCTAACCTTCGAACATTTATTTCCCTATTTGCTTACTCTGACTATTTCCAATAGGTTCAACGAGCATGACGTCCATGACAATGGTTGATATTAATCTGGTCAGATTCATGATAGTAACAATAGTAAGCGATAAAAGATAATTGAAGAGATTAATCATATTATAGCTGTTACGAGAAAAGTGCGTTTTTTCCGTATTTCATACTTTAAAGCAATCCAAACGAAGAATTTAATCAGCACATGAATATGGGAACTTCTTGGTACGTATGACTTTTACATATCAAATTTTACTTAGGATAGCTATAGGATACAATATCAACATTTATTACATACTAGCTTCCGCCCGCGACCCCATCGACTCGGCATAAAAACTATCCTATATTTTAATGCAGGCTATAAATTATCTTCGTGCAAAATTTCATTCAAATCGGTTCTGCCGTTTAAGCGTGATTGAGTAACAAACATCCAAACATCTAAACTTTCGCATTTATAATATTAGCAGGATTTACTAGATATTTTATCTGCGGATTGCAATTATGGGACAATTAGTTCGTTTAGTTTGTAGGTTAGCTAGCCTTGGTGTTCGCTTGTCTGCGGACTTTAAAAGGACATTTCAACAAATTTAACATTATTTGACTGTATGACAATGGGTATTGTCTGTCGCTAAAAGGGTTGAGCGCGAGTCTGGGACAACGAGCTCATTTATTCCTTCCCTAAGGCGTAGATGCAAACTGCGGCCACAGAATTAACGGGGTGAACACGATGAAATAATTACTTTCAATTACTGTAATAAGAATTGTGCAATTTCACTGAAACCTATAACCACAACCTAAAACCAGAGAGAGACCAGAAATACAAACATTTGAAAGTTTTTGAAATAAGCTCTACGCTCTCTCCCCTCCTCCCCCTGCCGGCTAAATGGCTACTACTGGGGGTGTGAAAAAATTCGTGGCAGTAGTACATACTTATAGTGAATTTAAAAGGAAAATTATCACCGATAAATAGGCATAAATAGTTACCGTTAATGTGTAATTAGAAAGGCCAATTTTCGTACAAATTCGGCAGACGCAATCGCACCGCACGTCAATGTAACTATGACAGACAGGCAACTACGGAACCCTACACTGCACGTGGCCCGACACGCATTTCGCCGGTATTTAAATTTTCTATCGCTGTTTCAAATAGCATTCCATAATTTTTGACAGTTTTCGAGTGACAGAGTCGAGCGCTCGAAAGTCAAAAATCGGTCCCCAGATGAAATATATATTTAGTGCCGCTTGTTGCTAGAATTATAGGTTCAAAGAGAGAAATGATAATATTGTAGTGTCAGGTGTCCCATAACACATCTAAATCTCGTAGTTGCCTGTTACGATACCCACGAGAAGAGAGGGATGGTGCCATTCCGACGTCACACCGGCACCGGCGGCTAAAACGTCATTATGTTTTAATAACCTAAAAGAACATCGCAGACAACGTCACTGTTTTTCACGTTATTCCTCAAGCTTTCAATAAATTCGGATGAATATAGGTCTTGTGACTAAATTCAATTTGAGCATTTGGTACAAATAACCCAATTTTAATGCGTTGCTACCTATTCCCACTTAAACCACTGAATTAGTTGAAAATTGAAATTTTTACTATCGAGAAAAAGGGGGTGTAATTTCCGCCATTGTATTGTGGTGCAGCTTGTATGGAGTTGCGATATAAGCGGAAGAAGTCGCGGGCAAAAGCTAGTATAAGTATGTGTATAAGTAGGTACCCCGAAAAATATTGTGTAAGGTCTAAGCTGTAGTCAATAACTACAACTTGGAAAAGTTGAAAAACCCCCGACATTTTCATTTCAAAGTTCAATATCTCAAAAACGGCCGAACAGATTTTCATGAAACATGGCTAAGAACACTCGGGATAAAATTATCTATGACCCAAAAAAACTTAAAGAGAATCCATCCGTTTGGGAGCTACGATACCACAGACAGATACACAAATACACAGATACACAGACAGACACGTTAAACTTATAACACCCCTCTCGGGGGTTAAAAAAAGACTAAGCGGGCGAAAGACTGATATCTTTGCTAGAAGCCATAAAACGTGCTTTCTGGAGAACCCTTGAAATTCCTTCCATCATTGCAAGAAGCCCTTGTCACTTCCATTACATCCCCCGGCGCGGGCGGCGGTTCTGATAGGGAGTTATAGCCTTCTCATATTTCCTAAATGGCGTGTACTTTGATCTTGACGAATTTCGAGTCTCAATTTATGCACGCCATTCTCATGAAACCATGTGTAATAAGAAATTATATGGAAATAAAACACTGATAGCGCTCCATTAGTGACACGACATTTACTTATTCGAAAGTAATATAAATACTAGTAAGTAGTAATATGAGTACTCTAGCTATTCCAAGGATATAATATACAGTTATAGAGAACTAACGTTTCACGTCGACCACACAAAACTAAATCGTAAGTATATCAAATTAATATACAATATTGAAAAGTTTTTCGCACACTTTATAGGTATCACATAATGATTAACAAATCCACGCCGTACGATATTTTAACGATTATATACTTACTAGCTTCCGCCCGCAAATTCTTCGATGTGGACCGGGGATAAAAACTACGTGCAATGGGGTTTACTTTAGGAAAAAATAGGGCTTTTAAGTAAAGAGATTTCTTGAATGGGAACTCTCTTTAATTTTTGTGTACCGTTGGTAAAAAAATGTAGATCTCTGATGATAGAAACTACGAGAACTCCTGAGAACTATAATTAGTGGTCAACATTTAATACAAACATAATTATAATCCTACTATAATATTATAAATGCGAAAGTTTAGATGTTTGGATGTTTGGATGTTTGTTGGTCAATCACGCTTAAACGGCTGAACCGATTTGAATGAAATTTTGCACGAAGATAGTTTATAGCCTGGATTAAAATATAGGATAGTTTTTATCCCGGGCCCACGCAGACGAAGTCGCGGGCGGAAGCTAGTAATTTATAATATAAATATGTGGGGACAATCTTACACAAATCGACTAGTCCAAAATTAAGCAAAGCTTGTACTATGGGTGCTAGGCGACGATATAAATAGTTATATAGATAAATAAATCTATAGGTATATATAAACGTAAAAGTCTTGACTGGCTGATTGACTCACTCTCACTTAAATCAACTCCCAGCCCAAACCGTTGAACCTAGAAAGCTGTTTTTTTTTCACAATTAGTAATAAGTACCCACTAAGTAGGGATTTTTAAGGGTAAAAAGGGGATTGAAAGTTTGTATGGGGATGGAGTAAAATTTTCAGTGAGAGACTTGAAACTTCGTGTATGGGCTCCTTATAACAATACAAGAAAAGCAATATTAGGGTTTTGGAGAAACCGTGTGGGTTTAATAGGGTGATCAGAATACAAAAAAATCCCCTAAGGGGGTTAAAGTATGTATGGAGCTACGACATAAACGAACTCCACGCGGACGGAGTCGCGGGCAGAAGCTAGTACTACTGTATACATAGAAAATATCCATGACACGGAACAAATATTCATGGTGCATCACACAAATAAATGCCCTTACCGAGATTCGAACCCAGGACCTCCAGCTTCGTAGGCAGGGTCACTACCAACTAAAGTGGCCATCATATGTAATAGTAATACGAGTACCTAACAGTAATGTTTGCACTATTTTATTGTCATTTGATATGTATTTAATTTTTTTGTGTCGAATAGGCAGGTAGGTACATTACAATTAATTACAAAATTAACAATAGAAACATTAGACAAAATGATTTGTGCAATAAAGCGGTGAACTACTACTATATGTATCCAGATAACACAAACTTCATTTACTGTGAATAATTTCGAAAAGACGGACTATAAAAGACGGATGCTAAAGCTATGTTCCACTTGTGTAAACAAACCACGGAGGCTATAAATTAAACAGTCTGCAGGAGCAGCCGTTAAGCGACACCGGCTTACCAGTCTCCGCGCCTTCGCGGCCACGCACGTGTGAATGCACCCTAAGCTAGTACTATCGACAACACAGCTAACTGACCATCAGTGCACCTTAACTGAATTGTAATAAGGTTCTATATAAACACAGGATGGTCAGTTAAAAGTGTTGTCGTTTGTACGAGTATATGGATGTCTTAATAACGCTACCTGTAGGACTATTATCTATTCTATGCTGTTTTATTAATTGCGACTAGATGCTATTGATTTGGAATTAAATACTCTGGTTTGCACTTGCAGCAGCCCCTTGAAACTGAAAAAGCTAACTTCTAACGAGGTGGGGGGGAGCTGTGATTGGGGAATCGCTCTTCAAACTGTCCAACAATAACAACCACTACTACAATGAAACATTGTAGTAGTGGTGGTTCAGGTGCTACAGCTATTGCCTACTTTCCAGCTTGGTTTTAGACCATCTCTTGCCACATTTCCGAACAGTGGCGTGAAAAGAGTATTTGTATTGTATTGTACCTCCGTGTTGACAGTTTAGAATAATACAATTGAATATCCATACTAATATTATAAATGCGAAAGTGTGTCTGTCTGTCTGTTACCTCTTCACGCTTAAACCGCTGAACCGATTGAGATGAAATTTGGTATGGAGATAGTTTGAATCCCGGGGAAGGACATAGGATAGTTTTTATCCCGGAAATCATCCTTTGAGGAAGTGAAATGGGGGATGAAAGTTTGCATCGAGCTACGATATAAACGAGTTCTAGAGCTAGTATTTTTATAAAATGGGCTCCAATCATTTGCACGTTTAATACAAAGCTGAAAACAAATTTCCACCAGCAAACTAGGTTTGCTTCGTGTGAAAATAAAAATAGTACAAACTTGCAAAATTCTCCAATTACCGTAGTGTACAAGATTACCTTGGCACAACAAGAATCCTGTTTATTTCCATACAAAATACTCATCTCGGGCCCGCTGCGTATCCCGTGAATTCTCCTTTATTGCCCTTCAGGGGTTGTATTGTTGTATTTGAAAATTATTTCTTAGTAAGCTTACTTTATAAGGGTTTAAACGGAATTTCATGTTAAGTTTGTAAGTTCAACGGTTTTAACGTGTTCCTTGTTTAAGGATGGATGGGTAGGAAAATACCTACGTAACACGATATTATTAACTTAACAATGTTTGGGTTCTATAAGAAATTAAGGACATATTTTCTTATAATGATATTGCTGAGCAATCGTAATAATCAAGTTGTAATTTTATTTATTCAATGGCCTCAGTTTCCACACGTTAAAAAGGTAGGTATATATTTTTATTGGCATTCGTTTTTCTACACAGATTAGGTACCAATTCAGTTTGTGTGAAAATCCTATCCAGGTACTATTACAGATAGATATGATTTACCGAAACATTAATCAGTGCTATACTTTTATCAATTTTGTTAACTATGTGATAGGTACCTAATAAAATAGTTTGACTAAATATGACAATCTGATTTAAAATACTTTGTGGTTTCGTAAATTGACCGGAAAAACTTCAAGCCTCAAATTATTTTTTTATACTAACGTTTTGTAATCATAATCATCACGTCATTTTTTTTTTCGTCCTAAATTTTTTGTACCTAAACTGTAACTGGGTCATTCTCAGAGGGCACGTTTTTTGGGCGTCGGGTAGAATAACTTTGTATTCTTGCATATATATGGCATACAAAAAATGTTGGAGGGTAGTTTTAGTTTTATTCTACCTGTAGCAGTTGTAATTTTGAAGATACTCTGTTGAGAACCAGTAATAAAAAAAATTAAAAGCCTACTTTTATCATGCTCCATCAAGCGTACAGACTCCAAAATTTGGGACAAACCCCTTTGCAACTCGGTAACCACTACTACTACCTAACACCGGGCACTTTTTTATTATAGTCAGTTAAACAAATTTACATTTTGTTATGTTGATTATTATTACAAATGCTTGTATAAAGAAATATGTTTTTTTCTCCGCGCGTACAAATTTATGACTAAACTCCGTCATTGGAAGCAAAACAAAAGTTGACATCACTATTTGCAAGTTTACGCACATCACTATTACATCGAGCGAGCCAGTTCAGTCTTGTCTGTGACACGGTGAGCGACGGAGGTGCGTTTCGCGACGCTGGGCGATTTTACAAACGTAAGTATCTAATCTCCGTATTTTGTCACTTGCATTTTCTAAACTCCGTTTAGTCATTAATTTTTCTATTGGTGTGATTGATTGTTCTACTATTTAAGTATAATGAATTAAACTATATTACCTGTTAAATGCGTGTAAAATCGTTTTACTATATAAGGTAATTTATGAAATAAAAAAATAAAATAGCTTTCTCCCTAGGCTCCGTCAAATAAACTCCGTCAAATATTTAGACGGAGTTGAGAAAAAACGTGTATTTAGTATCTAAGTGAGCAGTCACATGCAAAAAAACATGTTTTACATTACATTTGCTGCTAAAGCGAAGGCCGAAGAAATTAAGTATACTCTCTAGTTCCTTCATTACTGCGAATTTTACATGGACATGTACTATTTACAAACATTGATGTACAGTACCAAGAAAAATAAGCCATGTGAAATTTGAGGCATTTTTTTCGTTCTGAACACTAACGACAGCAATTATTTACCCACAATACCGTTTAAATCATTTTTGGAGCTAGGCCTTTTCGTTTAACTTATTTCCTGTTTAAGTAAAACACTGGTGATATTCTAATGTAAGCATTTGTTAGTTTAGAGATGAGTATTAAAAAGCGATTATTCTAAATGCAAAAGATTAAGAAGACCTTAAAAGATCTAAAAGAAATATTATTAAGTGTAACATGTTATTCACTAAGTTAAGTGATTGTTATTTTTTTTTGTTGATTTTGTTATGTTTTCTACCATTTTAAAATTAGTATACAAATTAATAAAAAAATTAAAAGTAATCAATGCTGTTATTTTGCTTTTCAAACTGTGTTTAATATTTTATATTAAAATATATAAAATATCATTCAGGTTTTAAAGCACTGTATCCATCAACTCCATATCATATTTCTAAACTCCGTATAAAATATATCAACTCCGTCGCAACACTCTCAACTCCGTCTTGGTGAAAAAAACAATGGCTTTTAAAATGTTAACTAATAGATGTATATGAGGGACACAAGTATATAAATGATGTAAATAGCTCAATGATTCGTATTTTATACATAATATAGCAGTAAATATACTGTACAAAATCAAGACGGAGTTGAGGCTGAGAACGCCTAATTCTGAGAATGACCCAACTATCATCGGAAGTCTCTTTGTCCCTGATCGGTACGTTTGCGCGCGAAGTCACCCCTTGCTGACCGTGCCGGGCGCGCGTACGCGCACCGCGCACGATCCCATTGCGCGCGCGTTAGCGTTCCTCAACTCCGTGCTCCAAGCGCACCCACACCACAGTGTGATCTGTTTGCGAGTTCGACCGCGCGACTGATGATTGGATGCAGGAGGGTGGCAGAATGTGAGATGCCTGCGAGTACTATAGTTTAACATACTTAAGAGTCGTTTTTGTTTATGTTTTTCTTTTTCTTAATTTTACATTTTTACAAGTTTGTACCGCTTTGGCCTTGCTGTTAAGGTATAAATGTTACTATAAATAAATAAAAGTCATAATGATCAGTTGTCCTAAAATTTTTCTTCATAATTTCATTACTAAGAACTGGCTTGAAGTCATAATTTTGTTTGTCCTAATATAATAACTAAGAACATACTTCAACTACCTATTTTGTTTTTCCTAATGAGTAAATGCTTTCGGTAAGTAAATTAAAAAAAAAAACTTCTGTCGCTTTGCTGGCCGCTATCGCAGCACGCTCGCTTCGCTCGCTCGGTTCGCGCGCGTAGGGTCACAGCACACCTAACATTCATCCTCGCTTCGCTCGTCATCGTACCTACACAGACCTGCCTAAGGCTACGTCCGCGCCTCTCTGTGCGGACGTAGCCTTTGAGTAAAATAGGTGGCTTCGGCGGTTTTGATGATTCGGGTATTATGATATTCAGTATTAGACACTAAGATCTAGGTAAAAATGTTATCCGGCTATGTGATGGTTAATCAAAATAAGAATCGCCAAAGTAATTTTTAAATAAACTTATCGCTGCACATTTAATTCAAACATATAGCTGCATCCCTAGTTTCTATTCCGGAACGATGGACCGTGAATAGGCGGTTTAAAATCTCGATTTTGGGATAAAACAAATTGTATGACTAGTGTAATTATGATTTTAAATAAAACGGACAAGTGAGTGTTTTGATGAAGAAAAAAAATGAAACTAAATATGGGGATATGAGAAATTTATAATTATTGTCATTATGACTTCGAATGGTTATGACTTACGATCGTTATGAATAAGAATTATTATGACTAATGATTATTATGGTGTAAAATTTATGAAGAACATTTTCGGACTTCCAATAACAGGACTAAAAAATTAGGTGAACAAAAACAAAAGTTTATTTATTTATAAAAAGCCAAACTTCATAAAGTTTTACCTTGAAACAATTAATAACATTATGAATACGCATAGGCTCTTTGAATAACTCACTATATTCAAACATTACTTGAAAGAAAACACCGTATATTCATTCAAGCCATGTTGCTGAGCAATGTGAAGAATAGATATTAAACCGTTAAATCACGGAGCGCTGCAGCGATTGAGTATTTCCCGGGCCGGTTTTCCGGTGCAAATTAAATTAATATCACGCGCAATTTATTGTCGACCAAGACAAGGGTCGACAAGTGTGTAGAACAATTTGATGTAATGAGTTTATTTTAAGCGTAAACGGCGATGACGTGGTTGTCCTGGACGGCTTGAAGATGTCCAACTCCCAGAAACTTTTATACCTGCCGTGGAAACACTTAAAAACGCTTTTATTTAAGTTGAATACTTCGGGAAATGTTCCTTGTAAAGAAAAAGCTTTTCCGCTGGTATTGTATTAACAAGCTTGAATAAAATGCCCTGTTGAGTCGTATGATTAGGTACCTACATTACAATAGTAGTATATTCAGAACAACACGTTTATTTGATGTTTTGTTCCTAACCTTACTCGTAATTTGTTAATCCATTGCGAGCCATGTTCAATTGTTCACGCCGTTCACGCGTAATTTATTCATGCCGGTAAATTTCCGCACAGATTCTGTCCGCAGGTAAAGATATTTGTGAATTTCCTCTGTAATTATAATAATAAGACCGCGTTGTTTTATCAGTGATTTAAGTACTCCCATGCGGGTCGTTAACAATACGGACCTCACTCACATCCAGCTGTATAACAAGGACACGCCTTAGAAATTGGGGTTTGAACGCAATGTCAAACAATCAGCCGCGTGCACACGCGCGTGGTATGTTGTACTAGCCATGGATCTATTGAGAAAGAAGATCTATCCCTCCTAGCGTTGTTCCCGGCTGTGCCCCGAAAAGAGCCCGGGGTCCGCTTTGAGACCTAATCCCAAGATTTGGCATAGGCACTCGTTTTACGAAAGCGACTGCCATCTGACCTTCCAACCCAGAGGAAAACTAGACCTTACTGGGATTAGACCGGTTACCTCACGATGTTTTCCTTCACCGAAAAGCTAACGGTAAATATTCCGTACATAAGTTCCGAAAAACTCATTGGTACGAGCCGGGATTTGAACCCACGACCGCCGCTTGACAGCCGCATGCCTGAACCACTAGGCTACCGTAGTTATAATTAATATACATATAAATGGATCTATTTAATATACATATAAAATATATTTTCACATCTCATGCTCGAAAAGTGTCATAATATTAGGCTTAGCAAGCGTGGCTAAAGTAAAAATAGGAAAAATATTTATACATAATTTTTAGGGTTCCGTAGTCAACAAGGAACCCTTATAGTTTCGCCATGTCCGTCCGTCTGTCTGTCCGTCTTCGGCTTAGCTCAGTAACCATTACTACTAGAAAACTGTGATTCGGCATGGATATATGAATCAACCACGCCGACAAAACAGTACAATACAATTTGGAAAAAGATTTTTTTTATGGTACCTCCCCTACACCTAAAGCGGGGATGTAATTTCTTTTTCTCGTCAAACCCATGGTGTGGGATATCGTTGGGTAGCTCGTTTTGCGAGATATTGGGCTTTAAAGCCCTAATTTTAGTTCGAGTCATGTCCCCCCCCCCTGCCGGCTAAATGGCTACTACTGGGAATGTGAAATAATTCGTGGTAGTAGTACATATAATGAATTTAAAAGGAAAACTATCACGAACAAGTAGGCATAAGTAGTTACCGAGTAATAGTCGACCAACTTAATGTGTAATTGAAAAGGCCAATTTTCGTACAAATTCGGCCGACGCAACCCCACCGCACGTCGATGTAACTAAGACAGACAGGCAACTACGGCACCCTACGCTGCGCGTGGCCCGACACGCACTTGGCCGGTTTTTTTTATTATTAAATCATTATATTAGACCAACCAAAACATTTCAGCGTATAGAGCCCAAAATAGATTAATCATTCATATAGCTTTTTCGGACATGTTTTCTCGTAGAACAACGCATCATGATGTTTATTTTTCTTTGTATTCTTGTTCAGTTTGACTTATTTAAGAACTATCATTGTAATAAGCTTTTTTGGCAATAAATTACTGATTTGAGTTTGCTTCGGCGTTTCTTCTTAGCAGTGGCCTCCGTTTTAGAAACGCTGGTAGAATTTTGACTTGTAAAAGTGCCATTACGGCCTACTTGCAGAATAAAAATTCATTTATTTCATTTCATTTATAAAATCCACCAACCACACAACCCTTAAAAATAATGTATTTGCTAACAACTAACCAGAACTCAGCTACATATGAAAATCAACCAACAGAATTCAATTCAATCATTAGGAGTTTTTCAATCCCTAATTCACAATCATTTAAAAAATAATCTAGTGGTACATGGCTTATTTTAGACCCTTGTCATACAATCTACTATTTATGCGATATAAATTAAACGCGTCGTCCTAGTACCTAGATCTAGTACATTGCAGTCTTTACAAACTGCAAGGCCCAGAGGGTTAATCACGTAACGTTTTGAACGCGCGTTAGGACAGTCCAACTGTCAAATTTCCATATAAAAATTTACATTTAGATCTACCTAACCTAACGTTCGTACAATGCGTTACGTGATCGACCGGCTGGTTTTATTCATAATAATATATATTTTTCCAGAACTCAGTTATTTTAGAGCTGGGCGTTTTTTCCCGGAAGCGTTTTCAAAAACGGTTTCTCGTACAGTAACGGAAAAACAGTTTGTGGCTGGAACTAAACTGTTTTTATAAAAACGATGACAAGGAGCTACTCGTACGAGTAGAAGGCGACAGTCGCACGCAACGGTTGCAATGCAAAACGTGAAAACGCAACTCGAACACTGTAACTGTTTCATTCGTTTTTTCGTTTCACTTCGTTTGGCGACCGGCGACGGCGGCGACGCACGGAGAAACTAGTTATTTTTTAAACTGCTTTTCAAAACCGTTTTGTAATAAAAAAACGGTTACGTTTCGTTTCACGGAAAGCTCTAGTTTATTTATATATATGGAAATCATATTAATCTGTTCAGCGGTTACAGCAACAACGGCGTCATTTTTCTCTACTAACGCTTTTCAGACTATTTTGTCTGAAAAGCTTCTTACAAACCCTTTATGTCATTATTCATACACACTCACAAACACTATCTATGCTATATAAATATGCCGAAAATGTAGGCTGTGAACTGCGTTCCTCCCAATATCTTAAACTCTCCGTGCTTCCTCTCCATAGTGGTTTTTTTTATACACATCTTCATTTGCTGGTCAAGGTATCCGCCTCTGGAATGAGCTATCTCTGACGATAAGACATGCCGTAAGCAAGTTGGCTTTCAAACATATGTTTTACAAGTACCCTGCTAGAACAAGTTTATCCTACTAATATTATAAATGCGAAAGTTTAGATGTTTGGATGTTTGGATGTTTGGATGTTTGTTACTCAATCACGCTTAAACGGCTGAACCGATTTGAATTAAATTTTGCACTAAGATAGTTTATAGTCTAGATTAAAATATAGGATAGTTTTTATCCCGGGTCCACGCGGACGAAGTCGCGGGCGGAAGCTAGTATCTACATATATATTGGTATTAATCAATGAATTATCAGTCAAGGTCAGATGGCAGTCACTTTCGTAAAACTAGTGCCTATGCCAAATCTTGGGATTAGATGTCAAAGCGGACCTCGGGCTCCTTTAGGGCACAACCGGGAATAACGCTAGGAGGATGATGAATCAATGAATTATGTATTAATATGTATTTTAATTGTGATATTTGTTTAGTTTATCAACTATTTTCCATTATTCTGCTGATATCACTAAATAAAATGCACCCTACTTAGCAAGTTTCTGCCCCATGGTTGACTTGTAGAGAATGCCTTCTAGCATTATGTCCGCCTTTGTACTTATTATATTTATGCAATAAAGTTTAAATTAAGTATAATTTAGTCTAGTCAATCTTATAACCCAATTACCGCAAAATTATTAAATTCATAAAATATCCATGAATAAGTAATACCACAGAATAGATAATAGTACAAGTAGTAATACCTACTTTTGTTGTTTTTATATCATATCATTTATTTTCATTATTGGGTTTTACAATCTCTTTATGACGTCAATAATAATAACAAACAAATTACATAGGTACCTACATTAAATTACATATTCATTAACTAATTACAAAAATTACATTATTAAAACCATAAAATTTATTTCCACATCATTTTCCTTTTATCATATATTTAAATTTATGTACAGGCAATGTTTGGATGTCTATCGGAACCTTATTATAATGATGTAGGTACACACTGACCTATGAACGAATTACTTATTTTATGGAGTCTACTATGATTGGCTACAAGTTCATTTTTATTTCGAGTGTTTCTATTATGTATGTCGTATTTCCTTTTAAAAAGATATTTGTTTCTGTGTACCTACATACATAAGATTTTCAAAAATGTATTGACACGCAACAGTCAGGATACCAAGAACTTTGGAAAGCATAAATGGCTTTTCAACACAATTGCTCGTAACGTACCTCTTATTGTGTCGATTTTAGTCTCATAATCCTGGATATTAAACACGCATGTTATGTTTATGTGTGTTATGGTTATATCCCGATTAAGTCACGTTGGCACCTTGCAGCAAGTGATATGCATGCACACGGTGCATTCTTAAGGCGGTGCATTGGAAATTATCGCGTGCTTTGAAACGCCGTTCTGACTAGATTAAGAAACAACAAGGTCTGACTTTCAGCTATATGATTCTTGACTATATGATTGTTTTTCTGATTTTACCGATACATGATTGCTTAAAATTTTCTTGATAGAAAAAAATTCCAAAGTTGGGTCTGTATTTGCCTTTTTTTACTCAGCCTACTCAAACGATACATTATTTAACGACACAACCAAGTTAATACTATAGTATTTTATCTCATCTTTATGAAATTTAAATAAAACTTTTCTAAGTTAGGTATTTATCGAAATTGTCTAAAAAAGCCATTCCCGAAGAGTGTTCCATCTCTTTTTCTCGTGCGCAGAAGGCATAAGTGTGTCTTTGTCTATGTCTAGGGGCCGTTTTCGACTCAAATCAAGGCATCCCCTTAAACTAACCGGGTTGTACAGAATGTACAGCTTTTTTTTTATTCTCGGCAAATGAATTCTTACACGACTAAACAAATTAAATCCTTTTTTGTTAATTAATTGACTATTTCTTTTTGGATATGATATAGAGACGTTTAATTTAGTAAAACTATTCTGAGTTAATAAAGATAACATTTTAAAACGATAATATTTATTTTGTTTTGTATTGGCTGTTTAGAGATTTCATCTAATGCGCACGCACTGCGCAAACTTCACGAAAAAAAAACAGTTACGCGTCATTATAGGTTATTTCACAGATATTTGTAAACATTGTTAATGCGTGTTTGGTTATTAACAAAAATGTTTTACTCGTGGTGACCAGAAAAGTGATAAAAAGAATGGACGCCACTGGATTCTTGGCGATGTATACAACATGTGAGTTGCCACTGTTGCAGTTGCACCTGTTGCCATAAGTAAGTAAAGAAAATAACTTGGCAGGCCTAAGTATACAATTTTCATCTTATGAAAAGGACTTTTTCCTCGCAAAATGTTTTGAAAAACGTCGTATGAAACGCGTGAACTTTGATAATTACATCCTCGGCTCTCTTATCACGCTTACCTGCGGCTCGCGTGATAATTCCGCCTCTGATGTGGTTATCAACATACCTCACGTGTATCACAATGTACTATTAAAATTATGAACCATATAGTCACAGGGCCATATCTCCATTTTATTGCGTTATTAGGGACACAACAGGTACCATATATCATACTGAACGACTATTATCATATATATCGCAATATCTTACTAACTTAATGGTGTAAGTAAATTTATAACATTGTCACGTGTTAGAGATTTGTAACAAAGCAACTAAAACCAAAACAATCATTTACACTTTAACCGTCTCTGTAACTCGATGTTATCTCCTAATGTATAAATAATTACTTGTAATTATTATATAATTACTAGTAATTATTAGGTAAATAATTACTGTACAGTTTTGCGACAACTTGGTGGGCCTTGGCATTGCATTATCCTTCGGCAATGGATATACAGCCTACATTGGATTACTTGGCGAGTCAGGAGAACTCTTACCATAATTTAGTTACTAGTGTGGGTGCACGGTTTGATATAGTCTAACTACACAGTATACATGCAGGACTATACCTACAGGCCGACCGCTTAACTGAGTCCTCTCCTCGCCTGCGCGCCCGCGTCAGTTATATCTCGACACATTTAAAAAGAGCTCCGGGTGCCATATAAAATGTATGGCCGCCAGAGCTCATTTTACGTGGGTTGTAAGCGGTCGGCCTGTAGTTCGGAGAATTGGCGTTATAACACACACAACACACACACATATTTAAGTTTGTGACCCAAAGAGGAACATGTACCGCAAACAAATGAATTTTAAACATGGGGGCCACTTTTGGGGGGGAAATGAGAAAAATAAAAAATAAAGTTTTGCATATATTATCGTGTTACATATCAAATGAAAGAGCTCATTGTGTGCATCTAAAATATATTTTGTTTGTAATTTTAAAATAATTCGTTTAGAAAATAGCCAAAAAATGACCATTCCCCCCCCCTTCATCTCCGAAACTACTGAGTCTAAAATTTTGAAATAAATACACAAAATATTACCTACAGATGACAGGAAAAACCTATTAGCAATGTGCAGTCAAGCGTGAGTCGGACTTAATACGGTATTTGACAAAAATCAAATCAGCTTATTTTTATGAAACGTCAAAAACGCTCCGTTAGTAAAAAAAATGTTTAAAATCTTGTGATGTACGGAACGCTTGCAACGCGAGGCCGACTCGCACTTGGCCGGTATTTTTTCCATAACGCTTAACGTTCTTTTTTTGTATTCAACTAAGTAATCTGCTACAAAGTTTTAAGTTTCTAGCTCAAAAGGAAAAGGTTCCCTCATACGAACTGCACCCCTATTTAACTCCTTTAGGGGTAGAACTTTCTAAAACGCTGACAGTTCTTTTTTGTATTATCTAGCTAAGTTTAGGCTCATGTCTGGGAAAATTCGTTTTCTCCGTATTTTCCCTCGAGCTGAGCTCGGTCGCCCAGGGACTGTTAGTAATAAGTCAAATGTTCTTGTTCAACGTTGAAATAGTTATTATTCAGTCATAATAAATATTATCATAAATCATAAATCTTTATTTTCAATCGTAACTATAACCTAAAACAAATAAAAACCGTACAAAATGTACCATTGTCCAGCAACAAAGGCTCGGATAACTGTATGAATTTCATCAAATCTCAGAATTCTGGGTTCCGGGTACCTATATTCGAAATCTGAAAGAGAGTTTATCCCAATAGCCGGTTCAAGGCCGCTTTGAGGAATCCCTGCATCTCCCCTTGTTCACAATACATTTTGTTTATTTTTAACCCATTCAGGGCCCATGACGACACATGCGTCAGACCGCCGTAGTCGCTTTCCGCTACATACGAAGAAAACCACGGGATCGGCTACGAGCGTAGCGCGTAGCGATTCTATGAATGTGTTATGATGAATCTGACTTTATTTTTAATTTTAGTTTATTTTGGAAATGTACTTATTTTGAATTATATTTTGAATCATAATTTATTTTTAATTGTTATTTATATGTTAACATTTTTTTTGTGTTGCAAGCTGTTAATTAATTTGCCGAAACATATGACCTCATTAAATTTAACTATCCCATATTAATAATTTCGATCCAGTGTGTGTGATATGATAGACCTACACAAAACGCATACTAAAGAATAAAGCGTCAAAAAATTACCGATTCTAATATGGGAACTTATATGCGCTAAATTCGTACTAAGGTGTAATTTCAATATACGTATCAACAAATTTCAACAAAATAACAGCAAACGTCAAAAGTTTGACTACGTTCACTTTCTGCTTTTTTGAATGGCATGGCATCGCGCTAGTCAAGCGTTCAACCGAAAAGTCTTTTTGAGTTTTTGCAAGATTACACGCTGAGTATTTGTCACGATACTGGTTTGTCAATATTTAAGTATCAGCAATAAATAGTATATATTTATTAAATCGGTATAGAACGAGCCATTTATTAACATTAAATATTTATCAATCGCGTCAGTAGGTATTAAGGCGGTATTATAACTTCGTACTTCGCGCCTTTAAGTTGACATTCAGCCAATAATAGAGACACAGAAACCGACCAAATACAGGGAAATACTTTTATCATAATATGCTCTCCAATGAATGAAAAAAAAACAGAGTAATTATGATGACAGGGCTCGGGGTCGCGTTGGTTGTAAAACCAGTACGGCTACATGAGTTTGACATTGTCATTTTTCGTTAACGAGAATCGAGTTTTCTATCTGTGCATCTCTATTGCACTTTGACAGTACGAGCGGGATGGACAGATAAAAAAACTCGATACTCGTTAGCGAAAGCCGTCATTGTCAAACTCATGGTAAAGCGTACTGATATCTAATTAAAAAAGATTTTGTTCCGCGTAAAGACTTACCGGTCAATGTGTACTCGAAAGTAATATTCTTAAACACATATTTACCTGAGAGTCAGAGTGACTCAAGTCCATTTAAGTCATCACTCATCACGTGTTTTGTTTATCCATCCATACTAATCCATACTAATATTATAAATGTGAAAGTGTGTCTGTCTGTCTGTCTGTTACCCATTCACGCTTAAACCGCTGAACCGATTGAGATGAAATTTGGTATGAAGATAGTTTGGATCCCGGGGAAGGACATAGGATAGTTTTTATCCCGGAAACCATCCCCTGAAGGGGTGAAATTGGGGATGAAAGTTTGTATGGTGCTACGATATAAACGAGTTCCACGCGGACGGAGTCGCGGGCAGAAGCTAGTATTATAAATGCGAAAGTGTGTCTGTCTGTCTATTTGTCTGTTACCTCTTCATGCTTAAACCGCTGAACCGATTTGGATGAAATTTGGTATAGAGGTAGTTTGAGTCCTGGGGAAGGACAAAGGATAGTTTTTATCCCGGAAACCATCCCCTGAGGGGGTGAAATTGGGGATGAAAGTTTGTATGGTGCTACGATATTAACGAGTGCCACGCGGACATAGTCGCGGGCAGAAGCTAGTGTTATAAATGCGAAAGTGTGTCTGTCTGTCTGTTTGTCTGTTACCTCTTCACGCTTAAACCGCTGAACCGATTTGGATGAAATTTGGTATAGAGGTAGTTTGAGTCCTGGGGAAGGACAAAGGATAGTTTTTATCCCGGAAACCATCCCCTGAGGGGGTGAAATTGGGGATGAAAGTTTGTATGGTGCTACGATATTAACGAGTGCCACGCGGACATAGTCGCGGGCAGAAGCTAGTGTTATAAATGCGAAAGTGTGTCTGTCTGTCTGTTTGTCTGTTACCTCTTCACGCTTAAACCGCTGAACCGATTTGGATGAAATTTGGTATAGAGATAGTTTGAGTCCTGGGGAAGGACATAGGATAGTTTTAATCCTGGAAATCATCCCCCAAGGGGATGAAGCGGGGGGTGAAAGTTTGTATGGAGCTACGATATAAACGAGTTCCACGCGGACGGAGTCGCGGGCAGAAGCTAGTTTAATGTAAAACAGTATTAAAAACATGTAGAGAAGAAGCTCAATATAAACATTTAATGCTGCAGCCTATGTCCTATCTGTTGGATCGATTGCCACTAACATTACGAAACTTTTACATCTTATTCATAAAACTTAAAATTCCTTTGATAAAAATAAAATGTTTATTGTCCCTTTCTTACGGATTTAAATATCAGAGTGACAGATAAAGAGAAACTAATTTTAACGGCATTTTAGTTAAAATAGGTTTGCTCAAAAATTTTCTTGATATGTTAAATTAGAACTGCATGTTTCCTTTGTCCAAGAGAAGAAATACGTTGATGCCCACCACATTACCATGCAAACGAAGTCGCAGGTACAGCTAGTTTTTAAATAATTTCCTTTTGACTTGAGATTTAGTTTCTGGGAAAGGGTATTCCCACCGACAACCATTTCGTGGCTAATGCTGACCACAATCAGCCTCGCCGGGTACCCACCCGGCACCCGCACGCCCCTGTGATCTTGCTGATGTGTTTACGCACCACGAATTATTTGTAAGCATTTACATTTTAATCAAATGCACGAAACTGTAAATTATCTGTTTAGAAAGATTTACGCATTCGCGGACACAGGTACGATCGTAGGTAAATGTGAAATTGTAGCGTCACAAAGGGATAACATCAATTACAAGCGTACAAACATTTAGTTACAACTCGACATAGTCGCGATCGCCTACGAGCGGCCATGATTAGCCACCCACACTACGATGTCTACTGTGTGCGTGCGGTTCGGATTGCTGCCAGTTGGACCGACCCTTCTTGATCATTGTTATACTTTTACTTTATAGTGAGCTAAGAAATAAAATTCAGAGAAGTTTGTAATGTTTTTATTTCATTAAACTTACGCACTTATTTACTTACCATAAAACTAGTGCCTATGCCAAATCTTAGGATTAGGTTTCAAAGCGGAGCCCGAGCTCCATTAGGGCACAACCGGGAATAACGCTGGGGAATGATGATGACGCACTTATTTAATTATGTCACACGGTATAGTTTTGTATAAAAACTCGACCGACTCTGACAGTGTTTAAATTAAAACACAAGCCGTATGAATATTGGCTCGAGTAAATCTCGTGTAGCTTAAAATGTTCAAATTATTATACATATAGACGATCTTTTAGTGAAATCATTTTATTTTTGATTTTAAATGGTGTGACATGATAATGTTATTTTCTAAAATAAATAAATGAATCTATTTATATTTTAAGTTTCTCCTAGGTAAGTTTTTCCCTAATTGGCATTGACCTACTTTTTGTCCCATCAACCATTTCTGGCAAGACATTTTTGATAAAAAAATATCAACGTTGGCTCCATCTTCTTCCAAAACCGATTATCTTTATTAATTTTAGCAGTCTTAAGCTGGAACTCTGCTCCTGTCCACACCGAACTGGTATTACATATGGCATCATATTTTCCAAAAGGGAACTTCCTTTATTGTCTTGTGTCATATCCTTTGTTTTTGCAGTATCACATATACTCGTAGAATCTTATAATAAATAAATAAAACATTATTCATAGGATACAGAGATTTTCGTAGTAGTGGTTTTAGCGAATTGAAATATTCTCTTATATACATACACTGACCATCTCATTATCATCATAAGCAACTGATCCATCCTTCATTCATGGGTAAGGACCAAATTCTTGGCCAGCTTAACTCACTCAATCAAAATTTCTATGGAATTTGTCCACTTCTTCCGTTTGTATGGCTAACTACCGACTAACCAAGCTAGCTACAGGCCAAGAATTTATTAATTTATATCACCCGTATTCGACGATTTATCAAATTTATTTTTTGGTCTGAAAATAAAATTCATCTTTACCACAAAAAGAAATTACCAAAAACATTTATTACCCTTCAAAAGTATATATTCTAAGTTTCATAACCGTAGGTTTAAATATAACGTGTTTTCCCACTGAAACTCCCAACTTCTGAAATTAAAAAATATATATTTTTTTAGTTTAATTTATTTTTTAAATTAAATCCTTAGTTTAAAAAAATATATTATTATATGTATGTTAGTCTAGAATGTATTTGTTACTATGGGCCTTCGATGCCTGAAATAAATGGTATATTATTATTATTATACTAAAGTTTATCGATAAGAGCGAATAAAACCGGTCAGTGCGAGTCAGACTCGCACACCGAGGTTTCCGTACAAACTTTCATACAACACGCATAGTAGAAGTTCACAGTTCAGTTATCAGTACATTTTTTTACTAACTTACGCGACCAAGGACCTCGGTATGTATGTTTGTTGGTTTTGCAGTGATACTTCTTTATCGCGTTAAACGATTTTAATATTTTAATATTTCAGTATAGGTATAGTAAAAAACATACAAAGGTGATTAAATGAAAAACTTAGTTCAAAAATGATTTGGGTGAATTTTTGAAATAATATTTCATTTCGATGGCATATTCTTTTTTTTTGTTTCTTGAAACCCCCTTTAATGTGGATTTGAAAGATACATAAGGCAAGGCACCAGGTCAAACTATAGCAAAAAGATATTGAAATTATTCGCGCCATCGAAATGACGCTCATCGCAGCGACATGGCGGCTGTATTAGAGAACTGCGATTGATTCAAGAGATTATAACATTTACAAATTCAATTTCTATGGGATATGAAACACCTTCGCATTCGAATTTGAAAGGTACATAAATAAGGCACCGGTTTAAAGTCAAAAGTTTAGTAGCAAAGAGTCTACTAAAATTACTCGTGCCATCGAACTGACGCTCACGGCAGCGAGTGATGATTGTATAGAAAAAAATCTTTAATTGAATCTGTCGTTTCTAAGTACGATCTACTTCTAAACATAGAATATAACACAAACAGTAGTTATAAAAACTTCAACTTGTGACAATTCAATATTTAAAATTCATTTTCATGGCGTGTTCGTAATTTCGATGGACAGAAATACAGCGAAAGGACGCCCACGATTGTTTATTGTCATTACGGCTAAACGATACACGCCATTAATACATGATCTTAACACAAACATAAGGATCTAACGAGCTATAAAACTGAAAAATAATTTCAAGTAATGACGTCGACAATGCTTAAATAATTATCATAATAAATAAATACATAACACGTAAACCGCTTAACATTGCAAACATGGCATCAGTGCCTTCGGTCAATCAGATATTTGCAGGTAGTTTCGCGAAGTCGTTTACTGAGTAAGTAAATGTGTGACAGACATATAATAGCTGATCGTCTTATTAATAACTTAGTATTTATACTAAATAATATACGTTGTAATGTGTGATTGAATTATCTTTTTAATGGTGTAATGCTGTAAGTGCTTAATTGTTTAGAGGAATCCGCGAATGTGGTATTGCCTCACAGGGTTGCTGCGCGCTGTCATATAAAGATTAAGGTTTATTTTTCTTCCAGGTTTTTTTTTATAAATAACTAATGACAATCAATGTAATTCATTAACGTGTAATAAATATATCTGAAGGATTTTTGTGACTGTTATTTATAATTAACTGGCTTGTGACACATAAAAAAGTTACCATGAAAATCCACCCAATTGAAGAAAAATAACACAATAGAGATACCGTTATAGGTTTCCGGTAATATTTATAATGAAATTAAAATTATTTATTTGGAACACACAAAATATTACAAACCAAAAGACATTAAAAACCAGAAACAAAAAACATAATATATATCACATTTGTCGCGAAATGGTCCCGCTTCAGAATAATGCTGACTAACGAGCCAGCGCTGGTCTTCCGGTAGCACCATTTGAGTGCCAGGTTCTCTGCTGGACGTGCGATACGGCCTTAAATTAAAACTGAACGCAGCCGCTGCGCTTGCGTCGAACAGCGCCATCTGGCAGCGAAGCTGCGAGCAATGTAATTGCTATTTTTCGCACGTATAACATCGCGGCAAGTTTTAATTCATGAAACCTACACAAAGAAACATGAAGATTGTAAAAAAAATATAATTTAGAAGTGTATGGTTAAACCCAGTATTTTTAGTAGAATGAACATTTTAACACAAAAAAGGTAGACAAATGTTCGTCCTCATGTGCGACAAGCTCATAACAAAATTGTGCATTTTTCATATCGGCACATTAGGGACAGAAAACAGAGGTAAGGAAAAATATTTATGCTACATGCAAAAATATTCTATTCTCAAATAAAAGTTCGCTTTCGGCTTGATCTCACATTACATCACAAATATTTATTTGTTGGAACCTTCCACACGGTTGCCACATAAGTTGCATAGTAATGTTAATTTTATGTAATAATTTCAACCAACTTGACCTAATTACTAGACTTTGAAATTTTGCCTCCCTCATATCCTTAATTTTTCATGTAAATACGAAAATAATTTAAAAAGTTTACTTACACGTGTATTAGGCTCGTTTATGATTATTCCATATTTCAAATTGATAGCATAAGTACCTAGTTCATGAGATATTTAATTGTGATAGACAGACGGCCAGAGTAACCATAAGGGTTTCTTTTTATATTTTTGGTACGGAACCCTAAAAACTATTGTAGTATATCACATATACACGTATTGTGTTTTTTACAACCACGTGGTTACATAACTCTACTATAACCAAGGAAAGTTTTCTTACATACTATAGAAATCAAAAGGCGGATCCAAAACGCTTGGAAGAGCTATTGGTCTATGAAGGAGCTAATTAAGATTAAACTTCCATTGGCTCTAAAACGGAGGCTCGTTGACCTGTGTACAGATGTAGTGCGAAATTATTTTCCTTCGTAATTTTTCGGAAAAGTTCGTATTTATCGTGCTCTCGCAAATTGCTTCTTATATAGAGTGGTAATCCGCAATTTAAAAATTCGCTGTAATTTTAATCATATTTTCAGATTACTTATAATAAGGTTGTATAGCCATGCCGAAATCTCGAAAACGGTTAAAAAATCCAATTCAAGGTATTATACTTAATATTTACCTGTACTTCATATCGGCAAATAGCAAATTCAAAAATAGAAACGACTCAGAGTATTTTAGGAAAGTTCAACAGCGAATTTCGGACGCAACAGGAATATCTAGACCAACAATTAGAAAATATTTGAACCAGGAAGAACAATACAGAAGTAATGAAAATCCCAACACAAACAAAATTAAGCTGGGTAGACCACGCAAGAAATTCTATTTAGATCTTGATGATTTTGACTACGCAGTGATACGACGAATGGTTTATAACTTTCATCTCATTTATAAACAGGTCCCAATCCCATTTTCAGTACCTAATAATTGTTGCGGTTGTAACATCTCTATATTATACAACAACATTATTCATTTTGACATTTGATACTTAACAATAAAGTTCCATATTAATGGGTATGAGAATGTCACTGATTTAATACGATAATTCATTGACAGTTCGGGTGTCATCGTATTCCGATAAAGATCCGAGTTTTCCCGAAGGAAAATAATTTTGCAATACATCTGTATACTGCCTGTTCTAACTAACGGTGCGCAAACCTGGTCGCCGACAGTTACAAGGACCATACTGAAGGTTTGCCAGAGGGCCATGGAGCGCAGCATAATTGGAGTGAAAAGGATAGATCGGATCCGAAACAGTAGGTACTCTGCGCTCGAAAACGGGCATTGTTGACATTAGAGTTACGACTGCTAGGCTCAAATGGGACTGGGCTGGTCACGTTTGCCGTCTCAGACCAAGAAAAAAATACAGACGGAGCGTTACGAACAGTCAAGTGAAGCCAAATCACAGCCGAACAAAACCACGCTACACCAAGTTTAGCAAGCGCTTACGCACACATATACAAACAAAATTGCACAAAACTCTTCAGCGCGTGCTTCGCAATGCTGTCAAGATCATCTATTTCGAGTTTTGTGCGATTTAATTTGTTTAGCGTGTGCTAAACTTGTGGGGCTTGGTTGAAAACCGATTGGCTTCACTAGACTGTTCGTAACGCTCCGTCTGTATTTTTTTCTTGGGATGAGGTTTGCCGTATGCACCCACAGTGGTGGACTTAAAATAGCTACAGAGTGGGTGCCACTGCCACACGATGGGCAACGGCGGGATGAACTGGACGTCTTTCAAAGTGACTGGCCAGAATTAGCAATGAGTCGGGGTAGTTGGAAGTCTAGGGGGGAGGGAGGCCTTTGCCCAGCTGTGGGACACAACATAGGCATATAAAAATAAACATTTCTACGTAAGGTACTATCGACAACACAGCTAACTGACCATCGGTGCACCTTAAGTGCATTGTAATAAGGTTCTATATAAACACAGGATGGTCAGTTAACAGTGTTGTCGTTTGTACCGAATCGGTAGGTACTCGTAATTGAATATAAACTGTTTTTTGTCTCCGGACGTACCTATAGGCTTATACACGTCATTGTCAGTATTATCTCAGCCTGCTGCCTTTGCTGGTTTTAAGTATCAAGTGCAAACACTGAAAACTAGATAGATACGTATTGAAGCTAACCGAGAGGCGGTATGATTAGCCCAAACCAGTTAGAAAGCTTCTTAGGAAGCTTATGAAAGAGAAAAGTAATCCAAGCGGGAGCTACAGGAAGCCTTTGTAAAAATACGATTAAATAGAGGCGCTTCTAAAGAGGGGTGTTCTTAAATCACCAAGATTAATTTTCTGCGCACATAATTTATATCAGCAAACCAGGACGCGGGTCGACGAGACCATGAGGCAATTTACAAACTCGAAAATCGTGGAAGTTCGTTAATTATTCGGCGGGGGCGCGTTGGGACTCACGTTTATTGACAATTAAGACAAGGCTGGGCCGCTTTGCGTGCCTTATTGCTCCGCTTGCGGTCGCGGCCGGCGCCTCTGGCCCCAACCAGTACATATACCGCCTTAAGCTGGATTTCAGATCACTGTTCAATAAAGTATTGATTGAGAGCGGCCCCAGTACCTATTGTTTGGTAAACTTATAACTGTTAGTTACTTGACCCTTGTCTCTCGTTTGAAGTTCGCGGCATTTCAAATATACATATTTAGTTAGCGTGCTATGATTGTTAGGTAAGAAAGCGTTTGATTCGAATAAATAAACGAATCCTTATCTGAACAGTTATTTATGCATTTTTTTAAACCTAAGTGATTATTTATAAAGACGCTTATTTCATACGAAAACTGCTCAACGTTTCATGAAAATATGAATCTTTAGCTTATACATGAGACTGTGTACGAAGTCGCAAACAGAAGAAGGTAAATAATAAGGATATTGTACAGATGCCAAACAATAGAAACGACATCATTAAATAAGAGACAACCATTTTACAATGTTAGATTTATAAATAAAATGTTTAGTAATGTAACCACAGAAAATACAATAATGGCAACCATAACAACGCCAGGAAAGTTTTAGGTAAACAAGTAATACCTATCTAAACACTGTGGAAACTTGCAAAGTATGTCATGTATCGTATTATGGGGGTCTACTCTGTATTCACAGCGAATCTGGGACAGCGAGTAAGCCAAAATGGCGAATATAAAAATGAGTAAAGTGATAGTAAACGACGGCCGCCCTGGATCGGATGTTATAACTTTCTGTTTAATAGATTCTAAAAGGAGCTCAGTAGCCATGGACCGGTATTGGAATCTCCATAAAAGTTTTCGATGTTTTGGAAGATATAGAAAGACATATTATATTTATCGCAATGCTCTATGCCTATTTATTTATTTCATTACCAACTCCAAACCAGTGGTTGACGAGTTTGTATAGTGGTGTGGCAGTAGCCGCGCGACTCACCGAGGAATGCGGTCATGAGATTTAGTTTAAATCTAACCGACATTGGCAGTACTCATTTCCTGCGTGTCTGCGGTCAGCAAACACCGCTCTCAGGACAAACTAAGCACCAAAATGTAAACGTAGAATCTTTGCCAATTTTAGTTCAAACACGGGGCATTGTAAACCGAACCATGCCGATGTCAAACATAATACTAAAATTAGATTTTATTTTTAATTCGATTCTAGCATCGAATTTATCGGAGACATACTTAAAAAATAAAATAAAACCGATCAAGTGCGAGTCGCAACGAGGTTCCCGTACTTTTCATACTCTATCCCCCCACACACACCGACACCGCTTTATTTTGGCAAAAATCCGAATCCTGAAAGCCGACCTACAGACGCAGGGCGATCAAGCGCATGATCCATAGTTGAGGATCAGTCCCTCAGTGGTAACACTTTTTTTTTATGAATGACTTTACAAGCCGGCCCACGTAGGGCCCTTTTGCTCGATGATGAACGCGTATGTTGACCAGACAACAAAAGTGGTAGCACTAAAAGACGCAACAGGTTCATAGTTTACGTCGAACAAACGTTAGCGCGACCTACCTTACAGGCACCGATATCTAGCGAGTAATTGCGTAGACTCGTTTGTGACGTGTGTCTGTATATGACTGGGTGCTACGTTAATAACAAGCGATAATTCTCTATCACGCGACCCGAGTTTGATATTTCTTTTTTATGTAAAAGAAGGTACTTTTAAAAATAAATACATAAAAGGTTTAAATTACAAACTTAGGGTGGGTTTCACCAAACGATCACCAATTAAATTTTTATAATTAAGATATATGTTTAAAAAAATATGTTTTGCTTACACTTGGATTAACTTTATTTGTTCCAAAATTTCAAATTGATAGCATAAGTTAAGTAGTACCTGAGATAGATGATTGTGACAGATGGACAAACGAACATAATCGGCACAATCGAGTTTTAGAAACCCTCATAAATAATAGATAAAGCAACGAAGCTGATTATTTCATGAAAAAGTCAAGAACAAAGTGTGATGAAGTATAATACGAGTACTTCCAGAGATGGTAAAGTGTTATTAGAATATATAAAGACATTTATTGAAAAACAAAATAAGCATAAAACTTTCCCTTTTATCTTATTGGAGAGGATTTTTGGGAATTAAATTGAATGGTGTCGTGTCCGTCATTAATCATGAGGGTTCAGACTTGTTCGCGATTCTCTTGTGAACTTTCTTCTTTCTTTTTTATTTCTTCAATAAAACTCGTGTTTCATTTTGACAACAGTTATGTATGTATTGTGGTTTTTTGTTTACATACCTCAATATTACACTGTTGTTATTATAAATTAAGAAGTGACTTGCTGTTTTTATACTTAATTATGAATACGTCATGAGAGACTATGTGAGTAACTCTCTATAGATCAGAGAATAAAACAACAGATTCAGGCGATAAGTATTTTGATATGGAGATATAAGACCTGTTGCTTTATTTTACCGGCATCACGTCTATGCATTTCCTATTTTTACTTTGGGTATCACGGTGTTGGGGGTGCGATCCTTTCTTTTGTTTCAAAGCTACAAAATCTGACTGGGAAAGCTTAATAAGAAAAAGCAAGAATATGTGCCAATTTTCCTCAAATGGCAAGAGAATTCCTTTATGAGCTCCTTCATAAACCAATTCTCAGTCGAATTTGATTAAAAAAAAATAGAATAAGTATTTATTTCCTTCAAAAGGTCAGAGGTAGAAAACTCAATTTTTGCACATCATTTATCATAAGTTAAGAGGATTCACGCTGTTTTGGCTTATTCCAGTTTTTCTAAGGCCATTTACTAAAAAAATATGAACGGGTACTTTTATACATATGTAATAAGTAGCGTGTGACCCCCCGAAATAACGAAAAATATCGAATACCTTATTGTCTTACGTAGTAGATAGGTACTTTTCGAAAAGAAAAGCTAAGTTACGATGCAAGGTAAGAAAGCCTAGTATAACAGTTTCCTAAAAAAATAAATGGATGTAAATATCTGTACGAAATAATAGCAACGCAATTAACAACACGTAGTGATTTGTCATTGTCGTGAAAAAAATGCGCTCGGACTCGGATCTAGAAACCATTAATTCCCCGTGCACCACTTGTAAAAATTGTTACAATATATCCGCAAAGTTTTTGTGGAAGGAAAGTGCCATGTTTTCGATCGAATGCGCAAAAACTACGAGAACCGTAAGTGACAACAGTTATGTTATACTAGCTTCCCGACTTCGTCCGCGTGGACCTGGGATAAAAACTATCCTATGTTCCAGGCTATAAACTATCTTCGTGCAAAATTTCATTCAAATCGGTTCAGCCGTTTAAGCGTGATTGAGTAACAAACATCCAAACATCCAAACATCTAAACTTTCGCATTTATAATATTAAGTAGGATTAGGATATTAGGATTAGGATTGGCGAGGAGGAACGATGGGAGATGGGCAAAACTGGTTACTGAATGGTAGCCAAGATCATCGAAACGGTCAGCGGGCAGACCACCAGCTTTATGGACCGATGATATCTGCCGAACAGGAGGAAAACATTGGATGAGATTAGCACAGGACCGAGGAGAGTGGCGTAATAAAGAAGAGGCCTATACTCAACAGTGGGTGGATACGGGCTGAATATCTATAGATAGATAGATGTTTATCACCAGATATTCACCTAAGCATTGATCGCAAACTCGGATAGCTATTACTACTCAAACTATATAGTACCAAAAACTTTCAATCAGATTAGTTAGTATATTTTAAGACAAACTCCTAAATTAAGTAAATCTATTTTAAAATCAAAATTAAAGGACTTGCTCCTTAACGATAAGTCGATGTCAACAGATGGACATCCACAGAGTAAATAAGTAGGTAGTCCTACTTATTTACTCTGTAAATAGATACTTGTACTTACTACTTACTAAGTAGTAACTAGTTAGGTAAGCCTGTTGTCGTCGGAGGTCGAGCCCAAATACGGTATTTTATTATTATTAATATTTTTAATTGCCATTGTACCTACATCTGTTAAAAGTTTTGAGAAGAGATTAGGTAATAGTAATAAAAGCAAATTAGGTTAAGTTATAATAGTTATAGTAAATGAGCGCGTCTCGCCATCAAACTTAATAGTTTGGCGAGTATATATTTGTAATTTATCATGTAACTTGTATTTGGAAATAAATAAATTAAACTTACGATGGCATCTGGTATAAACACATTGGTAGATGTTGCAGAATTTGTTAGCTTGTCCTCAATGGCCGGTATTGTCCCGGTACATTTCGCTGTGTAATTATGGTGCCACATTTTACTCTTCTACTTTTTCACAGCAAGCTTTTTGAAACCGAAAACTTTCTGTTTGTTCTGGTCTCAATGAAACCTTTTTGTTACACAATGACGACACACGTCGGCACATACGAATCTTTGCTCTTTGTGCGCCAAGAGTTAAAGGATTAGAGCAAACCACAAACTGAGTAAATTTATAAACACGTTTCCTTATACAAAAGCAAAATTTAATTAATGACGTCGTAGCTCTTCACTGCAAAGGTGGTACATTTGGATGGGATAAAATAATAATTACCCGCGCGGAAGCTGAACCTCCGGCGCCGAGTCATTCAGACTTGGAGTAAGCCAGTGCGGAGAATTCGGAGATGTGTTAGCTTATATTCTCTTGAAAACCGACGCTTTCGGAAATGTATTTGGTCTTTTCCCTAAGATTTCCTTTTCCGCCTTTTACTGGTTTTTCTTTATAATGGCGTAATTTGCCTAATCGCTGGCAACCGCCCGGATTTTACTTCAATGGCGATATAAATATTGTTGCACTCGATTTAACACCAAGTATCTCTTGTACTTATTTATTTAAATACTTTTTGAAGCTGTATGAAGAGCTCTGAATAGTAGTCACAATGAACTCGATAAAAATATTTCTAGTACTTAGGACGCACACATAGCAATCTGACAAAAAACACGGTTTTTTTAAGGTGAGCAAAGTTACTTAGGTACTTAGTGTGAATTTTTGATCATATTATTTTTAATAATAAAAAAAGGTATTCCATATAGTCAGCGTAAAAGTGTTTGATACGAAACCAATACAAATTTGGATTTGTAAACAATTTTGCGTTGGTTGCATGTGCACGAATAATAAATAATTCATTGAAATCCCGGCGGTGCTCGCGACGCGGCTGACAAAAATCGCTTTTGGAGTGTGGGAACTAGCGGGCGGCGGACGATGATAGTACATCCACTGATATTTATAAACGGTACAGGGGTTGCCGCCGCGCAAACAAATTGGATGCTTAAAATTCAATTTGAAGGTTTCGCGGTCCGCTTCAATCGTTCGCTCCGTTCGTTACAAGCTGGACCCGCTCATACATCCGAACCAACGCAATCATATAGTCGTAACTTCGTATTATTTAAATGCTATTGCCCTGCCCTGTATTTTGCATGAAACGCAGTTGATAAAAGCGGCATAAATCAGTCTTAAAATGTCATTGCTGTACAAAATTATGCACCGATACTGTGCTTAATGCATTTGTCACGTTAATGTGTTAAACGCTTCGAAACTATTTATTTTCTAGAGTTCCGCACCTCATAAAAAAAATCCTAGACGAACAAGACCGCGTGGAGCTATCAAGTCGAAATTAGTATCAAATATTATTAAAATATCAGGTGTGTAGTCCTTTAGAACTGTGAAAAAAATTAAACTTGGAACTTAAACGACCGGTTTATTTAATTAGATACCTAGGGACCCTGCGTACGAAGCTGACGGTCCTGGGTTTGAATCCAGGTACGGGCAGGAAAATGTTATATTTTGTGATGAGCATGAATATTTATTTTTGAGTCATGGATGTTTTCTATATTATATATTATTTCGGAGTCATGGATGTTTGATTTGATTGATTTGTTTCTATGTCATGAATGTTGAATGTTGTTTATTTCTATGTTACAATTATTTGTCATAAGATTTACATAAATCACTTACTGAAAAAACAATAATTTTGCTTATATCTAAGTAGTCGTTACCATTTTACGTGCTGCCCAGCACGTAGTAAAATGTTAACGACTAAGTACAAAGGGGAGCGTTGTAGCAACAATCGCAACGCAACAAACACGTAGAGGCCGGTTAAACCGCATTACTCTTGTGACCACTGGTTAAGAGCGTGCAAACATTTCGTTATAACTCGACAAAGTCGCGATCGCCTGCGAGCGGCTATGATTAGCAACCCACACTACGATGTTTACTGTGTGCGTGCGGTTCGAGTGATGCCGTGCTGTTGGACCGACCCTTCTTGATCATTGTTATACTTTCACTTTATAGTGAGGTAGGAAATAAAAATCAGTTTTAGTTGTAGTTTTAAATGTTTTTATTTTATTACACTTACGCACTTATTTGCTTACCTTAAAACTAGTGCCTATGCCAAATCTTGGGATTAGGTGTCAAAGCGGAGCCTGAGCTCCTTTTGGGCACAACCGGGAATAACGCTAGGGGATGATGATGACGCACTTATTTTCTTATGTCATACGGTATAGTTTTGTATGGAGACTCGACTGACTCAGTGTTTAAATTACAAACACAAGCCGTACGAATATTGGTCCGAGTAAATCCGAGCCACTCGTGTAGTTTAAAATGTTCAAATTATTATACCTATAGACGATCTTTTAGTGAATGTATTTTATTTTTGATGTAAAATAAAATAATCATGTTATTTTCTAAAATAAATAAATGAATCTATCTATATTTTAAGTTTCTCCTAGGTAAGTATGTCCCTAATTGACATTGACCTACTTTCCTCCCATCAACCATTTCCTTTCTTTCAATATTAATTTTGGCTCCATCTTCTCCTTCCAAAACCAGTCATCTTTATTCATTTTTGCAGTCTTACAGCTGGAACTCTTCTTCTGTCCACACCGAACTGGCATTACATATGGCAACATATATTCCAAAAGAGTTCTTTTTGGAGTTCCTTGAATGTCTTGTGCAATATCCTTTGTTTTTGCAGTATCACATATCATCATCATCATCATATCAGCCGAAAGACGTCCACTCCTGGCGAAGAATTTGGTCCTCACCCATATTCGACGGGTTTTCTCATTTTTTTCTGTCTGAAAATAAAGTTCATTTTTACCACAAAAAGTAATTAACAAAAACATTGATTTCCCTTGAAAAGTACATTTTCTAAGTTTCATAACCGTAGGTTAAATATAACGTTTTCCCACTCAAACTTCCAACCCCTTTTTCAGCATTCTATGGGTGGAATTTTCTACAACAGTGAAACATGATATGTTCTTTTATATCTTTTGAAGAGTATAATTATTCCCAGTTATATGATCGTAAGTTTAAAAAACAAAGTTTTTTTAATTCAGAATTCCACCCCCCTTCTCATCCAGTATAAATTTAGCCTTACCCCTAGTACAAATCATAAAAGAAACCTCTATGCCAAATTTCAGCTATCTATGTGTAAAGGTTTGGGCGCGGCGCGCGCCGCAAGCTAAGATGATGATGATGACGAATTTTATAAAACGATTACTAACTCGAAAATATTTCATACAATCGTTACATAACCCCTAGGCAAGTGCGGTATAATCATAAATAATATGAATAATATTGGTGACTTAACTTTTAACTTGTCTGGCCGTACGTAGTATTATTGGATTATTTCATCCCAAATAATGTTCGTTTATTACCCATTTCTATAAAAAGTTATATCACTTCAGTGCTTTGTGAAACAATAAAATAAATAAACTTACTTAACATGTAAAATTACTTACCAAGTATCAATCAGTAGCGGACGCACTACAGCTAGTCATGCGCGTGTCGGGTACGCTCGGTCACCGACCTTTGGGCAGCGACGAGAGCGATACGTTCTTTCTTTGGGAAGGCCCGGCGCGTAATGAATTGAACATTTTCACTCGCGGCTTTATAGTGGTTTTTAAAAAATGGGCTAAATTAACTGGGTCACCCAAAGGCGTAAAAAAAAATCACGTAATATTAAACAAGTCCTGTAGTTTTATAATAAAATGTTTGATTTCCAAAACATTATCAAATACGTGAATAAAAAAATGTTAAAACTAACCGAATTAGACATTATGTAGTGCTATTTTTTAATAGGAAAAACCAATATTTTAGAACTATTGCGATTGGTATGTACTAAAAGACTATATATTCCATTGTAAATGGCAAACATCGATACATTTTTGAAAGTTTAAAATGGAAATATTCTACCTGAAAGATAGCTCTGACGCGTATTTTTGCAAAACACTCCGACGAAAACCTGGTTGTTTTAAATAACCGTTTATATAAATAAAATTATAGCAATGGTGTGGTCTAGAATAAGAGTTTATCTATACAAAACAGTAGTTTACTTTAACAATGCAATCATTTGAACGAAACTATGGCCTTTGAAAAAGCCTTACGTTAGCTAAAATACGAACTTTTTGTTTGCACGCTCTTAACTATCAGCTACATATTAATTAGGTATGCGTAAGTAGTTTAACTCGACTAGCAAGTTGGATTGTTATATTTTAATTCATATTTACACATTAGGTACGTATGAAGATATTTATTGGTATGTATACTTATGTTACCGGAAAAGCCTTAAAAAGATGTATGTAACCACTCACTTGCTTTCGGATTTTAAAAAAGGTAGCCTAAATTGCTTTAAGAAAAAAATTTATCAAGAAGTCCATACTTCACTTGGCAACCACAGTTGCCACCATCAGTTTAGGGCTGCGCGAAATTGGCAACTGTGGTTGCCACAAGCAAGTGAGTGGGTAACAAAGACTACTCAAAAGAAAATAAGGGCCACTAAGCTTTTTCGCCTTTTCATGAAAATATTAATGTTTTTTATATTTTTTATTAACGTTGCATGAAAACAGTGCCCTTTTCTACATCTAAGGCTGTCTTTTGTTTTATTTGATCGTCAATTGTCAAATTTATTACACATTGTGCGTAAAGAGTCAACTTCGATTGAAACTAAACAGAGATTCGTTCTGAGAAAAAAACCAAAAATCGAAACTTGTTGGTATTTTATTCAGTTAGTAACGTGCATGTCCTCCTCTCTTAGAGCCCTGCACTCCAGAAGCCTAGAATGCTTGCTCTATATCAAAGTTCGCACATTTTCTGCTGGAATTTGATCCCAGGCCTGTTTTAAAGCGTTTATTAGGTGCTGTTGATTACAGATCTCTTGCTCACTCTCTCTAACTCTTCGTTTTAACTGATCCCATAAGTGCTCAATTGGATTTAAGTCGGGACTGTTCGCCGGCCATGGTAAAAACTTGAATATGGGACTCTTCCAATACAGCCTGCGTCGCCCGAGCTGTATGTGGACGGGCATATTTGTGTGTAACCTCCACTGACCAAAACGGTCACTTTGCAAGCATCCGAAAAACGCTCGCCGCATCGTCCCCACACTCTAATACGCCAATCGTCACTAATAAAATTTAACTTTGCATTCGTCTGTGAAGAGCACCATGCTCCATTGATTTAAGGACCAATTCAAATGTTGTCGACAGAACCTTTCACGATTAGCACGTTGATCCCTGGTCAGCGGAATTCGAACAACTCTTTGTTTTGACGTATGCTGGTCTTCGTGCAATCGATTGCGAATTGTTTGATCACTAACACGAGTACCCGTCGTCAGCCGTAACCGACTTTGTAACTCACGAGCCGTAACTGTGCGTTCTCTTCGGGCACTTAACTGAATGTAGCGGTCCTCGTGAGCAGTAAGTAGTAACTCGAAGTTTACCCGAGCCAGGTCTTCTAGTGGCACTTCCAGTCTCTCGGAAACGATTCCATGCATTTTGAATGGCTCTTCGAGAAAACCTAACAACAAACCCACAGATCGCTGTGAATGACCATCTTCAATCATTGTAATGGCTCTAGTGGCAGTAAGAGTGTCCATATGCCTACGAAATTGTGCCATTATGAACACAATATTGAACAATTAATAGTACATTGTGATACAAGTGAGGTATGTTGATAATTACATCAGAGACGGAATTATCACGCGAGCCGCAGGTGAGCGTGATAAGAGAGCCGAGGATGTAATTATCAAAGCTCACGCGTTTCATACGACGTTTTTCAACACATTTTGCGAGGAAAAAATCCTTTTCATAAGATGAAAATTTGATAGGCCTGCCAAGTTATTTTCCTTACTTATTGATGTCAACAGGTTTTTACTCACATGTTGAACACATCGTCAAGAATTTCTAGTGGCGTCCATTCTTTTTATCACTTTTCTAGTCACCACGAATCAACATTTTTGTTAATAACCCAACACGCATTAACAATGTTTACAAATATCTGTGAAATAACCTATAATGGCGCGCATCAATTTTTTTTGTGAAGTTTTCGCAGTGCGCGCGCATTAGATGAAATCTCTAAACAGCCAATACAAAATAAAATAAATAATTTCGTTTTAAAATGTTATCTTTATTAATTCATGTAAAATGTTATCAAAAGTGAATAGTTTTACTAAATTAACCGTTTCTATATCATATCCAAAAAGAAATAGTCAATTAACGAACAAAAAGGATTTAATTTGTTTAGTCGAGTAAGAATCCATTTGCCGAGAATTAAAAAAAAGCTGTACATTCTGTAGAACCCGGTTAGTTTAAGAATGCACCGTGTGCATGCAAGGTGGCAACGTGACTTAATCGGGATATAACCATAACACACAAGTATCGTAATGTTATTAAACACGCGTGTTTAATGTCCAGGATTATGAGCCTAAAAGCGACACAATAAGAGGTACGTTACGAGCAATTGTGTTGAAAACAATATTAAACAATTTCACAAGCGAAAATTCCGATCACTACAGAATAGGCAATTCTCCGTTGTTAGAAAATGTAAACAAAAACATCAAGAATTTTTAAATCCATTTTTTTAATAATAGCCAGCATTTAGCCAAAAAGAGTACGTCACAACAAAGAGATAATAAAGCAAAGAGTCTAAAACATTTATAATTGATATCAATTCCATTAGCTTCTGTACAGTAATTTACGATAAAGTGTAAATCAATAAGTGGCCCTTATTTTCTTTTGAGTAGTATATATACTTTCGGACTATCTCATTAAATACTTATTTTATTAGTGTTTATTTGTTGTTTAATATGTGTTACTTTAGTGCTTTTTAGGGTTCCGTACCCAAAGAGTAAAAACGGGACCCTATTACTAAGACTTCGCTGTCTGTCCGTCCGTCCGTCCGTCACCAGGCTGTATCTCAAGAACCGCGATAGCTGAAAGACTGTTTAGACAGTTGACATTTTCATAAATTATGTATATACCGCCGCTATAACAACAAATACTATAAACAAAATAAAATAAATATTTAAGGGGGGCTCCCATACAACAAACGTGATTTTCTTGCCGTTTTTATAGATAATGTCACGGAACCCTTCGTGCGCGAGTCCGACTCGCACTATGCTGGTTTTTTTTTAAAACCATCGTGGATTTGGCATCGTTAACATCTTTTGGTAGTTTGTTGTATAATTGCGTTGCTTGGTATATTATACTCTTTTTACCATATAATATTCTAGGCTAGGTGGTCGAAGTACTATACTATAGGCTTGTAGTGTCATTCTTTTTTGCACCTATGATATCTTTATTAATATTTTTTCTTCCTAAGAGGCTTGTGTTGTAGATGTATGGTTGTGAACTATTAGTATTTTAGTCTCCTTATAGACTGTGTCATTAGATTTTAGCGCCTTTGTAAAATTTTCAGGGTTTGTAAGTTAGTATTGGCAGCAATTATTATTCTCATTCATTATTATTCATTTTTATTCATTTCTATCAAGTATTCTACATTAGGTTTAATGGTGTAACGAACCCTTTTCGGTACACATCGAACGATCCGCCGCAACGCACCTGTCAGTGATGTGATTTTCGAGCGTAGAGAATCAATATCATCGATGTACGATATGGTACATATGCGTCATGGTCAATATGCGGTTTCCATGTTAGTTTATTGTCCAGGATAATGCCAAGGTATTTTCTCCTGTTCAACGGTTCGTCAAGTGACCCCATTTATAACTAAGGGGCTCATGATTAGTTATAATTTTATTTTTTGTAAATATGATTTACTTAGGTTTACTCGTATAGGATACAAAAAAAAACAACACAAACGATTAACAAAGGCGATGAGAGTAAACATATACGATACTAGCTGTATGTGTATTGAAATGGTTTGAGACTCAGCGAGTCTGCTGGTTTTCAGCTAAAAGTCAAATAAGCCATCTGTGGAGTAGATTTATGTCGTTTTGCGCTTGTTCTATTAGAGTTTCAAATTTGGGATGGCAATTATCATTGGCTTATAATGTTAGATGCGCCTTTAATCCAATATTATGCGTATCATTTACATACATTATGAACAACAATGGGGCTAGAATAGATCCCTGTGGGATTCCGAATTAAATGTCATGGGGGGGATGGCTTTTTATTTGGCCTATCTTAGTAACTTGTAATTGATTTAATCAGGCGTTACTTTGCGGAAGTTCATGATAAGTTTAAGTAGTAGGTTGTAGTAGTAGGAGGTGGTATTGGTAGTAGTATGTATTTCTTTTTGTTATATAGTTATTAATGCAGTGAGTATCTTGACATGTAAATTGGTTTTACAAATAAATGAGTATGAATATGCGAAAGAGTTACGAGAACAATATATTCCTTTACTCAGTGACTGACTGAGTGAGTGAGTGAGGGCTCAGTAGACGTGGCGCAAGCAACATGTCCTGCCAGCATCTCCTGATGATGTCTCGTAGAGAGGCGAAACACGTGTCGAGGCTTTGTTACAAATGGTTGTTTGCTGTAATGATTTGCATGTTTGCACGTGCGGATGGGGGTTGGTATCATTAACCAATAGCAAGAGGAATAGGAAAGGAATATCGTTCTCGTAACTTTTCAATTTGTATATGGTAATTAAAGTATGAATCTTTTTTTTTACGCTTTTCCAGTAATACCTAATATAATTATGGAAATCAGCTTTGATAGTAAAATTGTATTGCTCACTGTATCAACTGTTTTTAATGACATTAAAATACTAAGTGCAATGCTTTTGAACGAAGGCCGTATTGTTTGTCGTATGAGAAGTTATTATTATCTAGATGTTATGTTAGTCGCTGATGTATATCTTTTCAAATACTTTTACAGCCGATACAGGTCAGTCATAGCCAGGGTCTAACACCAGATTTAAATATTAGTCTTATTTTGGCTACTTTAATAGAATCAGAAAACACTCCGACATTGAGGCATTTATTTAAAGATTTGGTAAGATTGTCACAAATAAGATTTTTAACGCATTTTAGATCTTTTACGGTGACACTGTCTACTCCTGAATTTGTGTTATGATTTAGATGATCAATTATTTTCGCTTTTTCGTTATATGATGATGATGATATAATATGCACTTTTTGTTACCTGTATCAGATTTTAAAATTTATTTTTTTCGACCCGCAGTTCTTTCAGGTTTTGGTCGTCTGTCTATAGGTTGCCGTTTTACCATAATGTATTACGATAGTTTATTGCTTCAATTATGTTTTTGTTTGTCCAGTAATTTTTGGGTGTGTTTAGCACTTTTATTTAAGTATTTATATTTATTTAATATATCATCGTCAAGCAAGCGTCTCAGGCCTTCTTAAGCTGTCTATGGGACTAGCTCGATTTGCGTAAGATTGTTCCCTAATATTTATTTATGTATGTAAGTATGTAAGCACTTTATTGTACACAATAACAGGTTAAAGAATATACATGTCACACAATAGATCGAAGTACAAAGGCAAACTTATCCCTATAAGGGATCTCTTCCAACTAACCTTTGAGCAATAGAACGACATAGGCAAACTTATACCGTGTACAAAAACACGCAGAGAAAATAAAAACAAAACCTAATAAGTATTAATCCTACTAATATTATAAATGCGAAAGTTTAGATGTTTGGATTTTGGATGTTTGGATGTTTGTTACTCAATCGCGCTTAAACGGCTGAACCGATTTGAATGAAATTTTGCACGAAGATAGTTTATAGCCTGGATTAAAATATAGGATAGTTTTTATCCCGGGTCCACGCGGACGAAGTCACGGGCGGAAGCTGTTTATAGATAAATAAAACCAATATGTACAAATATAAGTATACAATATAGAATATAATACACACTATTATATGTAACATATGTCGCAAATATACAATAAATAAATAAATACTATATTCAACCCATTCACAAGTCATTGGAAAGCCACAACTTCTTCAAATTAATCATAAGTGACGTAACAGACCGCGACTGTCTCAGCGACAAAGGCAAGTCACTGGAGTATGTTCGCGTCTTTTTAGACGGTACAGCAAGATTAGGGTTAGCACTCGACCGCAAGCGGTGGCCACTGCCGTCTGCCATATAATTAAACCGCTCAGAAAGATAAGAAGAGGAAGTAGGGCTGAACAGTGTGTTGAAAAGTACAGGATATGCACGTCCCTGCGCCGGCGAATCGGTAACCATCGAAGCTTAGAACGGAATTCAGAGATAGGATCATACTTGCGTAGACCAAATACGAGTCCATATCTGATACCAGCGAACGAATAAATGATAGAAGGCGAGCTCCTTACAAATTTCTACCCAAATACGTGCCTAAAACCCGGTATGCGCATTGTCAACTGCGCACCCAACCACAGCTACCCAAAATATCAGCCTATTTCTTATTTTAGTACCCAACACAAATGAATGCGATTGGTCAATTTACGAATGCATTGCTGTGATTAGCCGTCGTGCATGACGTCGGACGACAGCTATATGACAGTGACAACGAAAACGAATAATTGTTGAATGATTACATGCAACAAGAAGCTATTTAGCTGTCATAACGTTCGTGTAATATTTTTTTCAGTTTAAGATTTTTTATTATTGTTTTAGCTACCTACTAAAAGTATAAAACGTTACTGTCTTGGTTTCTACGATGATCGCAATGATGGAGTCAACTAACGATTCTATCCTATATTGTTAAACTAGTATATTTATTTGTAGGTTATATTTGTAACCATGTTTCTTGAAAACAGCACCAACGATTTCGACGAAATTTGCAATGTACGAGTTTACGGGGGTGAAAAATGTATCCTAGCTGGGTTATTATATCCGGCAAAATTGGTTTGCTCTATTTCTGGCAAAATTAGTGGGGCTCGGTCGCCCAGGTACTAGATAAATAAAAATACCTAATTATTAATTGTGTGTTTAACTAAAAAGTTTTGGTGTCTGTTGGCATGATACCATCCCTGTAAATCAAAATAATATGTTGTCCGATGGGTGTTTATTGTTACCCATGTATGTAGGTGAACCTACATGGGTAACAATAAATCTGATATCAGCATTATTTGTTTTACTTAGGTAAAAACAGCTATTGATTTTAAGTGGACATTGTGGTGCTGTTTAATCCTACTGATATTATAAATGCGAAAGTTTGGATGTTTAGATGTTTGTTACTCAATCACGCTTAAACGGCTCAACCGATTTAGATGAAATTTTGCACGAAGATAGTTTATAACCTGGATTCAAATATAGGATAGTTTTTATCCAGGGTCCACGTAGACGAAGTTGCGGGCGGAAGCTAGTGAAGAATAATTTTAAAGTTGGTACAACTACTAACCAAAGTTGTCTGCGCCCTGGGCCGTTCCGAGTTTCTTAAGAGATTTTTATGGGAATAAAAGTTGATGACAAATACCTAATTCTAAAATAGTTGTGAATATTCTGATAGAATAGAGATACATTTTGTTAGTAAGTAAATCTATTGAATGGCTGCTCGAGGAAAGCGTACGAGACTATAAGAAAAACCAAAAATGTTGCGAACTTGCAGAGATGGAGTATTCTGTAGTCGATGATCAGTCGCATCGTCTCAGTGCCGTCTGGAAGTTTTGTAATCCTCTGTCCTCCGCTAAACTTTTCCAATATTGCGAACATAACAAGCTTACATGCGCGTCTAATCCGACAACAAGCGAGCACCTTTGAGACTACGCAACTTTTCATAACTCTCATTTATTCATTGCCCGTGAAGTTATTCTTGACATGCTAAAATGAACTAAATAAAAGTTGCGCAAGATATGAATTGTTTATTCCAATTAAGCTGTGGTTTTGGAAAAACCAAAAACCAAGTCCAGCAAAAATACGATTTTGTATACATTAATTAATTATATGTATACTTAGTGTGTTATCGTTTTTTTGTATGATTGATGTTTATTATAAGTAGAGCAAGTATAAATTACCTAACCAAAATAAAGATTAAAATGTCTACTGATATATTTTCTGACTTTTCTGTCAACACAAAAATCCCTTATCTCAATCCCAAACAAACTGCTTTGAATTTCACTTTTGAAGGTGATGATTTCGGAGATAAAAAGTATCTTTCATAAGAAAATCGCTAAATGAACAAATAATGATTTATTTTACTAAATAATAAAATGTACATATGTTCTAATATAAAACAAAACAAAACAAAAGGATGGACGGCAGGTGGACTGTGGTAATAAATAACGGACGGACGGATGATTGACGACTATGTTAGACTATCTTCAGAAGATTGCCAGCTCTATCTTCACATTCGAAAGGTCGGATTCGTCTTCTAGTGCCTCTATTTGTACTTTTACTTTAAGTCAATACATTATTTCTGAAAACGCTTTTCCCCATTTTTTCCCCCATTCACATTCAATTTTGATGCGGTCTTTTTTAAGAAGCTGTTATACTCAGTTTCAAGGGCTCCATCGCAGGATATGACTAGTGGAGTAAAGGACGCTCTCAACTCTTCAGCTGCTCGGTCGTATTTGGAATGTTTCTCTCGGCTATGTCTTTGTGCTGTTTGTTGTCAGGTGAGGTTGCTGTAAGAGGAAGCGTCGGCATTTACTATGCGAACTTCAAAGAACGCTTTCCTTCCAGGTTCCCACACGCTGTTTAATAAACAGGTCGCCTATAAGGGCGGGTTGAGTTGTGTTTGCGTCACGCATTATGGGTTCTGTCGTGCTAGTTCCCCAGGCTAGTTCTGCCCAGTGTTTACAGTCATCTCTATGTTGATGACCTTGTTTTATTGGTCCACCTTTTTTGCAGTTTAGTGCGTGGTTTAGGTCAAAGTTTCTCTCTCCGCAACCATCGTATGTTTGAGGAAGGCTCGCAGGTTCATGAGCATAACGAATGGCTAGGGCGTCCTTAAAGTGGGTTGCAGTAAGATCGGTATTATTAGCGGCAGTAGGGATGATAAATAGCCATTGTGATGACTTCGTTTCAACGACTCTTTGAACACATCTTTTAATTTTATTTGGAAGTTTAGATATTATGTTTTTGCTTGTTTCGATGTCTCTTATTTGTTTCGCTAGTTTTTCCTCTCTTATGGTATCCGCCGCATGAGTTTGATGAGCTAGTAGGTCTAGGTTTTCAGCGGTTTATACGGTTTGATTTTACGGATGTCTTGTAGCAAAAGTTTTTAATTGGATCTTTAATGCCAAGGCCGCCGAGTTTCACTGGTAGAGTGAATAATTCATGTTCTAGTGATGTTATTTCTCTGTCTAAAATAGATGGTGTCAACGCATCGCTAAAATGATTTCAAAATCTTTAGAAACGGGGATTGTCGGAAGTAGTTACTTCTATTACCATAACTAGTGGTAACAACTAGTCAACAGACAAATAAAAATAAATATTGTCTGATAAGATGTACAATTTTTTTATTTTTTTTATTTAGGCAACAAACAGTCAAATACAAAAATAAAGTTTTACATTATGTTAAATAACAGACCTTGAGTGCCATATCCTAAAATTACTTAAACATTTGAACTTAATCTTGCTTAGGAGCGGTAAGAAGCGAAAACCATTCGCAAATCGAGTGCATTTTTTTTTTATTTTTTTTTTAATATAGGATGCAAACGAGCAGTCGAATCACCTGATGATAAGCGATAATCGACGCCCATGGACACTTACAACACCATATTGCACACCATATTTGTCGCAGAGGGAAAAGTTTAATACTTATGATGGTGCATGTGTACACACGTATACGCACATGTTGTGCGCGCACCGGAGCACTACACTTTTAAGATTTTAAATGCAGTCAATCTCGAAGGGCTTATACAAAACTGAACCTAAAAGGGCTTATAATTACAAAAAGGACAATACTTAATATCAATATAGAGAGTTTCTAAGTATGGTGGTTATAACTTGGATTTTAAGTGACAAATAATTTGAGTTTTGAAACTTTGACAATATCTAGTCGAGATAATATCAACATGAGACATGTTTGTGTTGTAATAATTGAGACAACGGTTGAAGTAAGAATACGAGACGTACTTTGTACGAGAGTATGGAACAGCAAACAATTTCTTATGACGTGCAGTGCGCTGTGGAATTTTGAATGAAAGCCTTCCAAGAAGTGACGGGGAGTCGATAAAGTTGTTAATTATTTTATAAAGAAACAACGTCAAACTGTATTCGACGACCTTCTAATGGCAACAAACCATAGTGAGAAAGTCTATTACTGTAGGAATTACGGCCGCGACCCATACGGTAATCAATAGCTTTTAGAAATTTCTTTTGTACTTGTTCTATCCTATTTATATGACATTTGTAGAAAGGGCTCCAAATAATACATGCAAAATCCAAAATTGATCTGACTAAACCGTAGTATAGTATCATGTTTGTCATTACGTGTTGGAAAGGCGTACATACCCTCAATAAAAAGCCAAGCTGCTTGTAAGCCCTTTGAACAATAATATCTATATGATCGTTAAAAGTAAGTTTATTGTCGACAAGGTCTCGGATCTTGTCAACCCTATTTAACTAGTGATTATTTAAGCTATACATGTATAATATTGGGTATAATATTGTAATAGATTACGAGTAAACGTAATAATGTTACCCTTATTAGGGTTTAGAAATAGTTGATTACTATCACAGTACGCAGCTATAGAGTTCATTTCTTCTTGAAGCTTGCAGCAGTCATCAACGGTCGTAATAATCTTGTATATTTTGGCATCATCTACATATAATAAGTGATCACTGCTGCTAACCACGTTACCAATGTCATTTATGTAAAGTGTAAATAGCAAAGGTCCGAGATGTGACCCTTGGGGGACACCTGAAGGGATATAAAGATCGACAAAAATCCTTTGATAGACACAGCTTGTGAGCGATTGGTTATATATGACTTGATCCAACGGAACAAGTCGCCATGTATACCTGCACTCCAGAGCTTCTCTAACAAGACTCTGTGATTAATCTTATCGAAAGCCTTGGAGAAGTCGGTGTAGACGACATCAACTTGACATTTGTTGTTTAGTGCAGTTAACAAATAATCCGTAAAGGTGACCAAGTTGGACTCGACACAGCGACCTTTAAAGAATCCGTGCTGATTAGGAGACAAGAAATTTCGTACGGTGAAGGAAAGTTCATCAGCAACTATTTTTTGTAAAAATTTGCCAAATATACAGAGTTTCGAAATTGGTCTATACTGTGATACATCGTCTTTTCTATTATTTTTGGGTATGGGAGTTATTAGAGCTTGTTTCCAGCGACCAGGAAAAATCCCTGTTAATAATGATTGAGTGAAAATGTACGTAATTGGAATAGTAAGTTCATTTGCGCATTTATGAATTAAAAGGGGATGTATTCCGTCCGCACCCGCTCCTTTATTTACGTTAACTGACTTGAAATGAAATGAAATGAAAGTTTATTCACAAGAACACATGGTACAGTTAAAGGTGGATTAAGGTACAATTGGCTTCCCTCGTTATGTTCTACCAATGCAGGCATGTGAAAATGTAATCTTACATACTACGTCATAAATAGGTAATAGTAATAGTTGATAATACAATTGATAATAAAATAAAATTGACTATTAGTTTGATAATTGACATTCCGATTATTAGGTAAGTACATACATTTATTATATTATAGTAAAATTAGAATTTATGTCCAGAAATATTGATAATACAATTAATAATAAAATAAAATTGACTATAAATTTGATAATTGACATTCCGATTATTAGGTAAGTACATACATTCATTATATTATAGAAAAATTAGAATTTATGTCCGAAAAAGTCGTTAACACTGTAGAAACATTCATCGCAAAGCATTTTATACAATTTATTCTTAAAGTCTATGTCCGATAATGTTTTTAGAGTTGGTGGTAATTTATTATATACTTTAGATTACTTAAGATGCTTAAGCAAATATCCGATTTAATTTTTAAAGTGTAACGGTATAAAAGTGGCTTTCAAAACGAATAACACCTTCCGCTTTAGACTGTGCAATGACAAGGAGGAAGTGGAAAGCGCCGAAAAGTAGGAAGTTTACAAGCTTGCCTGTGACGATTACAATAAAGTTTATGTGGGAAAAACAGGCCGTACTTTTAACACGAGGAATAAAGAACATGTTGCGTACCGGGATAATCACCCGGACTAGTCTAATTTCGCAAAACATTTATTGAAGAACGATCATGCGTTGTCTGGCAATCATTCTTTCAACATCTTGCATGCTTGAAAAAAAAGGATTGCGTTTAAGTGTTCTAGAACAGTTAGAAATAATTAGGTACAAAATTAGAGGCGTTATCAATAACGAACAATTGAATGTAACGTCATCACCGTTGTTACGTGTTCTTCCATCTCTTTCACGCATGCATGGTCGTATGGGGAATCAGAATATAAATATGGCTAATGGTTCCGGACGGCTCATTTTCTCCGTAGGGCGACTGGTGCCCCGTGGTACCAATCGAATCTCAGCCTGCCACTCTTTGGGGGAGGCCTATGTCCAGTCCATGATGATGTATATGGTTGACGTGTGTCGATTTCCTGTACCGACCTATGAACGGGCTGGACTCATGTGTGTTCTTCTCCAAGTTGCCTGATTACGTTCCCATCCCTCCCCCCCTATGTCGTTACTCGTCGCTCAATGATTAGGGGCCGCACGGTCGCGTCCTAGGCACACACTCACGGACCCAGACGACAAAATCACAGCATCCATCGAAAGGTGGAACGCTGCGCTTTCGGCGTCCATCACATCGCGTACACTTCGCCGGCGGGACGTCCAGCGCGAGATCGCGACAACAGACACATACAGTCCCTATTCGTCCCGGTACCGCCGCATACCGAGTAGAGTCAGTCCGACCCAAGTCGGGCCTAGCTGAGTTTCTTGCTGGACTCTTCTCAGCTAGGCTAGGTTTTAGCGAACCAGCGATAAAACTTCCAGTAGTTCGACACCACTCACGCCCCAGATTCGGTTGATACCGTTCGACCAATCTCACTGAAGCGCAAATTCGTAGAGTATTCCAGTGTTTAAACTTCCCCGCATGGTCGTGCCGGAGGTTTCCCCTGGATTTTCCCCAGGCTACCCTCCAATCACGCAATTCGACCATTATTGGGTCGACGGACCAAGAGCGGACCGGACTATTATAGCAACAGTCAGGTAAAAAAAAAAGACCGGGTTGCACTCCGGGAGTGCCGGAAGAAGTGAAAACTCAATGACATTGTACCTAACAGTTTTTCGATCAGGTCACGTGGCCGTCTTATGAATTTTCAATCCGTCAGATCTTACGGTCACGTGACCTTTGGATATTAGTGTCCAGCGAAGCTCAAATAACTCGGCTCGGGAATGAACATCCCCGAGGAAGACGGCAAGAAGATTGTTCCCTCGCCACACCAGCAGTGATCTCCGAAGTGTCGGTGCAGGCTAATTGAGAGATAAGTGACTGTTATTCAGTGTCTTCCTACTAGAGAGTTGTAATTGCCATATAGTATGATAAATAGCCACCAAAACGAGACTAAGTCCAACACCATTTACCTTTGTATGTGTTATGGTGCCTGGGTACCTCGCAAACTTTTATGGATCGTTCTTTATGGTTAGCAACTCAGTATTTTTAAATGAATCTTAGTGTCACTACCTACATGCTCCTACAGCCTCATGCGTTCCTAGTTACAGTAGGATAATTTCTTTACTCAATCTATATTTCAAGTCATACCTAAAAATAAATACGTGCAAAATATGCGCTCCTAGTACAATGACCCGACCTAGTCGAAACTCAATGCTTCTCTTTTACACGCTCATTACCTCAGTGGTAATCACGTAAGATCCGAACGTACGTTAGGACAACTCGACTGTCATTTTTAGGTTCCGTAGTCAACAAGGAACCCTTATAGTTTCGCCATGTCCGTCTGTCCGTCCGTCTTCGGCTTAGCTCATTAAGGTATATATTATAGGCTTTTGTTGCCCGAAAATAAATGTATGATTAGATTTTTCGGAGTCTAACTAAGTACCTACTCCATAAAAGTCATATATTTTTTCTCATAGTTCGAGCTGTATCAATATCCGCTAGTCCCTTATATTGATTTGCAAAGGCAAAAGAGAGAAAGGAATGATGTTAGGACTACTACAAAAGCTGAGATCCTTTCATTACTAAGCATGACTTATCCACTTTCCAATAAACTATCATCGGGTCACACTCGATTAAATCTCTTGGCCGGGTTACCTGACCGAGTTGCCTTCGGTCGCTGCAATTTGAAACACGTCGCAGCTTTGCCGCCACGTCGCCGGTCGAACCAAATGAATCCGCACACAATGCCACCTGCGGATCAGCGCTTTAATTAACTTCTAACCTAGTGGTTTTCCCTTCCCGCTAGGAATTTGAAGTTACAGGAGAAAATTTCCGATTTATCTCAATCTAGGTAACAGCGGATTATCGATTTTTTTTCAGCTTTTTAGAGAAATCCTGTTAGGTTAGGTAGCTGGAGGTCATTTTCGTTATCACTTCGCATTGCATTCGCATTTCAATGTGTTTCGCGCTCTATGCTTACCATGTCTAGAACAAGTGAACGCTATCACGTGGAAATTCGAATGCGACGCGAAGTGACGAATTACAATGATCTAGGTGTTTATTCCTCAAAAAAAAAATTACCAATTATTTACCAACTCGGACTCGAACAAGTTTACATATTCAATGCCCTTAATAACTACTGTCCCTAATTGCCTCTGATAATGACTCATTCCGATAGATATGAGAAACTGATACTCGTATAGTTTATGGGTTATTACAGGATGAGGGCGGGATAATTTATAGTCTTATTCAGATTATTAATTTCAACAGTTTGATCCGAGTACCTACGTAGCGACGAAGGTATTACCAAAGATAAATAGATATAGTCAGACAAGTTTGTCTTGACATTCGTCAGGTCTATTTTTGTACGTAGCTTTCGATTCCAATCGCATTTCAAAGTCTGTCGCGTTCTTGTAGCACGCATGGGTACAAGCGCTCGAAATGATTGGGAAGTGACAAAGAAGAAGGAAATATTTAACATCATATTATGCGTCTCCCCAAATCAACATAGTTAGATATTTTTATAGAATTAAAAATGGCATAACAAGTATTTGTGTTTATAACCCACATCGGCACATACACGTTTGGCATACTGTATTCTATAATGTTAGAGCTAACTGTAGTCAGATGAAATAATTAAAAAGTTTCACTTAAAAACAACCCGGCTTGTCCGAACTTCCGGAAATTAATTTAGTCTAATTGATTGAGCAGAATTATATTTTGCGTACTCATGCGCAACTTTAAGACTTTTTAAAATTATAAGCAACTTTAGAAATAGGTAAGTACCTACTTAATTTCACTCTTGCAAACATTTCTACGCCCACAGCTTTTGGGATTTTATGTTTTGCACTTGTCCACTCATGTTAACTACGAGGGTCAAGTTTTTTTGGGAGGAGATCATTCTAGGAAACTGCATTCCCGTCAATAAGAATGGCAGATTTTCCAACGGAACATAATTAAATAAATTGTCAAAGTCGAAAAATCTAAGCTCTTTGGCGCATCCACAACTGTGTTTCAATTTTGAAACGGCTAAAATTGTATTAATTATTTCGAAATTTACCCTCCAGGTAGTTTTTCCCGTTTATATAAATGTTGAATTATGCGCTGGTATAATCCGTATTTTTTGAAACGTGTAATAAAAAGTTATCATCATAATGAATGTTGTCCAACCAAAAAACACCTTTCTTTGGCCAACCTGATCAGCCTGTCATAACGCTATCTTACTATTTGAACAATTCTAACCTAGTGTCTCCGCACCCTTTAGTTACTATCTTCCACTCGAAAACTATAAACCTGTGCATAGATGGACGTATTTCGCTAGTTTATTTTTTATTATTCGGTAATCGAATTAATGTTAAAAATAAGCCGTAATTGTTTAACGTACTCGTATTTATACTACGACAGCCTACATTTATATTTGATAAATGAAATTATATCATAAATAATTACAGGTATAAAAATGTTGTGCCCTTTTCTAATTTCTTTGGTGCTTATTTCTTGAAATCCAAGATTCAAAGTTCCAAAGAAATTTTATTTGTCTTCCGTCCGAAAGTCCGTAACAAGGTATGTTATTTTATTTAGGGAATATGTTAAAAAATGCGCTATAGGAGATTACAACCCGTTTGCAGTAGGTAAGAGTACACAATGATTTATGTATTAGTAATCTCGTTTCATACATGGTTACGCGTGTGCATTCTGAGTGAAATCTTGGTAATAAGTATCTACTTACATTTCGCTTCATTACAAGCTTTGATCCTTTGATGACCGTACGAAATAAGAAGCTTCAGACTAATTTGATAGTTTCCTTACTATTCTGTTGTCAAAATCGGAAGATAATTATGATTTAAGAAGGATTTAAAATTACTTTTCACAGTGGAAATAAAAAATATAAATTATATTTCAATTCTTTATTATTCGACACCATATTTTACTTTATGCATTTCATTTTAAAATGCCAAATTGTAACAAAATGTATACGTTAATTAAGAGAATAACAGCAATCTACTTTCTAGGTACCGAAGGTATTTAAAATTTAACAAAACAATAACATTAATTGTTAACATTTGTGATTCTAGTTAATAATAAGAACAACATAGTTGAGGCGACAATAATTAAACTTGGATGTACGATTTAACTACATAATCGAAATCTGAATACTCCCAATATCCCATACATACATACATATAATCACGCCTATTTCCCAGGGGGGTAGGCAGATTTCCACCTTGCTACAATGTTGACAATCCTTTTTTGCTTCATTCATCTTCATTATATTCTTTCTTTATACTTGCTCGTCTCCAATATCCCAATTAAATAATATAGCATTCCAAAAAAATATAGCTACAAGTCCAATACAAATCATATGATTTTATTTAAAGTAAATTACATTATGCTTAATGTCAATCTAACTTTCTTCAGTCACAGCTAAAGATTCGAGCATTTTTTCGTGTTGGACGCATATTGTTCAGCGGGCGTAGCAGGGTTGCCATTTTATCACTTATCGTTGTGGATAAGGCATCCATCACTCTCGCACTCGCATACTTGTCAGAGCGTGATGGGCGTCTTTACCACAACGATAAGTGATAAAGTGGCAACCATGCTACGCCCACAGATGGATTTTGCTAACGAGTGTTTGATAGCAGTGATCGTAACTTTTGTAGCATTTTTGGTGCAGCGTAGTGTTGTTAACGGAATTGGTATAGACATATAGTCTATACCTATAAAATTGTTAATTAAGGTTAATATTAACGTTATTAACACTAATTAAGCATCAGGATTGAAATTCTTTATACCAATTTCTTTAACAACACTACGCTGCACCAAAAATGCTACAAAAGTTAAAATCACTGTTGATTAGATACAAACACAATAACAAGTGACTTAGAATAAATAACAATTATATTTTAGCGTAATAGTTTTATTACGATTCTGTGAAAATATGTAAACTAGGTACGAACATTTACAGTCAATTCCACTCGTTAATAAAAAAATAAAAATTGCAACATAAGAGTGTGTTGTTTGACACTGTCTGTGGGAAAATAAATATCGAAAGGTGACATATATATTGACATTCTACTCTCTCTTTTTAGCTATTTCTTACCCGAAATGAACAAGCATTGTCCTGATTATATTTATCTAAATGATGTAGGTACCTTGGCAATTTTAATCAGATATATCTATCCATTCGTGTCTTGGATGTATTCTATTCAGCAAATCAATCAGGTATTTGATTTGGTTTTCACGCCTGAATGATAAATCATATTAGAGATTAAGATTATGTTTAAGCGATCTTCGCTTCATAACGACAAAGACTCACTTGCGCAACATGATTTCTTATATCCTTCTGTTCATTTTACTGAGTACTCAATAAGTAGGTAGGTAGACGATCTTGATCTTCATGCAGTGATTAAGAACGGCAGAAATAGACATTCTATGTACTTATATATTATTACGTTTTTTTTTCTTTTATGTTTAATACAAAATTAAATAGCGTTTTCGTTGTAAACATCAGGCAAAACATAAATGTCTTGGGTACAAACTTATGATTATTTGCAAAAAAACACAAGGAACCAACCTCTGAAGTTTCTGTTAACATTGAATCAAGTTTGGATCTTATTAGCAGCTTTTACGAACTTATCTCTCGGGTGATGAGATGGATACTTAGTTACTAACTGAACTGCGAGAAAAATTACGTAATATTATGAACAGATAAATCATTAATATGAGTTTTCTGTTAACATCAGACAGCCAAAATAAATTGAATGAAGGCCAGTAAAATAATGTACATAATAGCTTGATATACTGTCACGTACAATTATAGTTATGAATATAATATATAGCAATATAATTATTATATCATTCATTTTACCTTTGCAGCTGCATAGGTGCTACTGTTAGCCGTCCATAGTTCTGCTCCGTGATACACTTACTTACGGTGTATTTAAACCAAACGAATAAACACGCTTTCTGGTAGCGTAATCTGAAAACTGTTTTCGAGAAATATAACCGCAACTGCAAGTAGGTACGCCTGTTTATTCGTTTGGTCTAAACCTGAGATCGCATTATATCCATCACAATATTCAAAAGCGCGCATTTTTCATCATAGTTACTCATACTCGTACAACTTGCTCACCCTTAAACACAATTAAAATAACATCTTTGCTAGTTCACATTTTGTCACAATGTGGATACTGACGTAAAGTTAATTATTTATTCACTCACCATTAGATTATCATCAATTCCTGTGAAGATAAAATACGGACAAGTACTCCAGCACAGAATCGTTTTGTTTTACACTTAATCGTGACAGTTCACAAATATATTCTCAAAGACTTATGGTTATCAACAAAAATGTAGTTTATATTGGCAAAAAGAACTTAACCGGGACCTCGTGATGAAAAATTAATTATACTTATAATGTTTTTACACCTTTTTCACGTGGATTGTGAGGAAATGAAAATGTGAACTGAGTTGATGAACGAGCTTGAGAATGGAAAACGATATACTTACATGGAAACCTAACATTTTAATTTAACGGCGTTATCCAATTACCATAAAACCTAGAATCGAAAAAGCATTCTAATGGAAGTATATAATAAATAATGGAAAACCCGTATTAAAAAAAAATCACATACTTATCCATAGTAAGTAGGTATTGTTTGTACGGGGAGAACTAACTATACTGATACTAATATGGCATTTTCATGTGATCATAGATAAAGGTTCCTTAGCAACAATTGTTCCGTACATCCAGTACTATTTCCTTATCTCTTATAGTTTCAGATTTTCCCTCATCTCAGCGGATACACAGGCTGTTTCATTCAAACGGGGCAGCCGTTTAAATAGTACGCCCATATCGGGTTGACCCCAATTATAGATATCTTCCAGAAGATAAATCAAATTGATTAACATTATGAAAGAAATAGCACGAGTCCCAATATGACTCTATTACCACTGATACTTTAGTGTATTAATTATAGGTACTCAGATGACACATAATGGGGTGAATCAGTAAGAAGCAGTTCACAGGGGTAATTATGGCACTTAATTAATCCATCAGGGCCCCGGCGTGCAACAGGTTACTCTTGGTAGGGTTCAAATATACATAAATATATTAATTATTATTGCTATTTGAGTTGAAATTACCATCAATCAAATATCATAAAATTTTAGACATGGTATATGTAAAAATAATAGGTATTAAAAGGTTTTTTTAGTAAAAAATGTTTGTCTATTACCCTGTTTACCTTGATGTCATCGTGAAATTATTTGTAAAATAAGAATTATATCAACATCCTTGCGTGAACACAATGTTTAAGTGAGCTTGATTAGTGCTTGTGAGTACTTACCCGTTTGTCATTTTAGACCGTAGTTCTCGATTGTTACTTATCAAAAACTACTTGAACTAAGAGTCACTTAGAGTAACTTTACAAAAAATTACAACATGCAAAGTTATACTACCCGAAATACATTCTGTATGTACAACTGTATTTAGATCACTTCATCACTAAATTATTGTTATATTCACACGTAATATTTTATACTTTACATACAAATACGTTCACATGAACCTACAATTCCATCATTATATATACGAAGGGTATGAATACTATAACGTCTTCAAGACGGAGTAACCACTGACTGTTATCATATTCCTACACCTTCTATACAATAGCAAGTAGAGCGGAAGAGAGAAGGTGTATTACTTACATATTTACAGTCGCAGATTCACATATGGAAGAGAAAATTACAAATTTGCTGCTAACTTCTTTTCGCTGTACGCACATTTATTATTTATCTAATATACCGTCTCAATATATACATTGTTCCTCTGCTCTGCCATTTTGCAGTATTAAGTACAATTGAGGTAAATATGTATGTACACATGAAGAGGTGGGTTCATTATAATTTAGTCCTTTTATTAACAATGACCTCACCGTCATCAAGGTACCCTCATACTGATATCTCTTGTATCTGTACTCTCTTCTTCATGATGCCGGGCGGCGCGGGGGTGGCGGCGGCGGGCGGGACGCGCAGGATGCCCGACGCGCCCGCGCCGCCCGAGTCCGACTCCGGGTTGGACTCGCACGCCCCTTCCGAGGGGTCGGGTACCGGCCCGAACTTTACTTGTGTACAGCTATCAACTAGTCTAGGTTCGAAAGTACTAGTTCTACCTATGGGATCCTGCCGACCGTCCACTTTTTGAATATCAGGTTTCTGTGTGTCTACGCCTATACACACTACACTGCCGGCTTCTATCGCGCTACCCACACTCACGTCCGGCAGCGACCGACGCGCCGCCCTATGTTTTTCGTCGTAGCAACTGTATTCACCAAACGTAGGCTCACCGCAATCCGACAACGTCCGTAGATCAAACTTCGAACCGGAACCCCGTGGCACGTGAGCAGATTTACACTCGAAACCAAACCCTTTCCCGTCAAATGCACGCACCTCGTAGTCTAGTTTTCCGTCATAATTATCGGAAGATGAGGAGCTTCCCGCCTCCGCCAAATCATCTTTAGAACGCCGAGGCCGCGAGCCTCTCTGGTGATATATGCCAGCGAATATGAGAACATTTAGAAGCAGAAGGAAACACCCAACTGCTATTGTGACGGTCAGAGCCGCAGTGTAAGATTGATAGTGAGAAGAAGCGAGCCGCCTCAACAGCGCGTCATCAGTCTGCACAGTAGTCGTCGTGGCATTAGGAGGGCACTCGGTGGAGGGGGCGGGGGGCAGCACGGAGGGCCGCGGGGGCGCCGCGCGCGGCGGCGGCGTGCTGCGCCCGCCGTCGCTGCGCGCTGTGTTGTCCAGGTTCACGACATGCGGGACGTGCGTCCGAGACATAGACTGCGTTCTTACCGCACCTACAAATAAAATAATTATATTAATATGGCTTCGGTAATATACAAAAAAAACTGCCAAGTGCGAGTTGTACTCGCACACGGAGAGTTCCGTACCATTATCCATAAAAACGGCAAAAAAATTAAAAAAAAAATTGTTGTTTGGGAGCCCCCCTTAAATATTTATTTTATTTTGTTTTTAGTATTTGTTGTTATAGCGGCAACAGATATACATAATTTGTATAAATTTCAACTGTCTAGCTATCGCAGTTCTTGAGATTACAGCCTGAAAAAAAAAAGCGTTTGTTGTATGGGAGCCCCTCTTAAATATTTATTTTAGTTTGTTTTTAGTATTTGTTGTTATAGCGGCAACAGAAATACATCATCTGTGAAAATTTCAACTGTCTAGCTATCGCGGTTCTAGAGATACAGCCTGGTGACAGACAGACGGACGGACGGACAGACAGCGAAGTCTTAGTAATAGGGTCCCGTTTTTAACCTTTGGGTACGGAACCCTAAAAAAGTAGTACCTATAGTTATTAGCGACTGGATTACCTTCATAGTAATTAGGATTATCATCCTGGAAGTGATGGTGCCGCATGGCGGCGTCAGGCATGTCGGGCCCGGGGCGGTGCAGCTGCGGGATGAGGGACAGCCACAGCGACATCTTGTGGCCTCGGTAATGGCTCCGCATTTCGGGCTTGCTACCTGTACCGCGTAGCGAAAGTTAATTGAAATAAATTACTGTCTCTTTCTAGCAACTGTGCTGTGTTAGACCCAAAACTTTGACTACAAAGTGTAAAGTTCCTTCATTCGATTCACTATCGCTTAGGCTTAAATTAATACTTTGTTGTTTTTTTAGGTATAAGGTTACATACGTTTAAGTGGTTGCCTGCAATTTAATTCAATGCAGTGAAATGTTATGCATGCGATAATTATACTTAAACTATATTTTTTTAGTTATAGCCTAGTGAACCAGTAGGTTATTTTTAATGAGGCCCGTGCCGAATAATGATTAAACAATAACTGTTGAGCTAATCAGAAATCATTTAAAATCAATAATTCGATGATGTGGTGATGTGATATAGTGCCTTATGATTCATCGAAATAAAGGAGTGACTAGCTACAATATCGTAAAACCGTAATGCATGGTTCTATACGAGTACCTATTGCTAGTAGAAACCTAAAATAACATTAAATCTTCATCAGGCCTTCCCCTTAAATGGCAACATAAGACAATTACTCACTGATCTCCAGGTAGAGCTGGTTGATGGTGTCATACGTGTCCCAGTAGGGCGTCTGGTTGGGGCCCAGTCTTGGCGGCTCGCCCAGCAGTGGGCTCGGCGGCGGCGTTGCGGACGGATCGTTCGGATTCCTGCCCCAAACAAATCCATACTAATATTATAAATGCGAAAATTTGTCTGTCTATCTGTCTGTTACCTCTTCACGCTTATACAGCTTAACCGATGAAGATGAAATTTTATATAGACAGTTAGAATCCCGGGGAAGGACAAAGGATAGTTTTTATACCGGAAATCATCCCCTGAGGGGGGAACGAGTTCCACGCGGACGGAGTCGCGGGCAGAAGCTAGTTGTTTATAATTTCACTGATCCAGGGCGCAATACGACTAGCCCAAAATACTGCGCTCCTGGTGACTACAGCCTTGACCAACGGGCAAACAGGAGAATTTCACTCAAATTAAATTAAGTTGAGCCGTCATCATTTTATCTTCATTTAATTCGACAGTACCAGACCTATAATAATATTTTTTTTATTTCTCTTGAATGACACGCAAAACACAGTAGGTAAGTGGACTCTCAACATAAAAGTTTGTAAGCTGAAACAACATAAACTCCCTTAGAGAGAAGGATGCTTTCATAATTTTAAGTGCGATTATACACATTTTCGTAATTAACGTCAAAAGCGCTGTTATTTGATGCTTTTTGGTTTTGTAAGAGCCATCAACATTACGGAGACAAGTGGGTTACTGTGGCCATGGTAGACTTGATTAAGAAAAATATTTATTTTATTACTAAGTATTTCTTATTATTAAAACTCGTTTATTATACTCGGGTCGCAGAGTTATTCCCTTTAATGCTCTCTGGGATTACTGCGGTCTAGCTAGCCGTCAACTGCAAAGAGGTATCTATAGTTAAGTCGATTTCATACGTGATAGGAAATTCGATTAATTCCTGAAATCCTTCGTGTCGGTATACGTACACTCGCGCTACAGGGCATGCATAACCTTACATAAATAATACATAAATTATTCACAGATCAAATATTTTATAATTAAAACCCTACTTTTGACTACTAGCTATATATCGAAATTATAAATAAATTAAATAAATTAATTAAATTAGTTAAATTAAAATAACGTTAGTAAGTACAGACTTACTTAAATTAATTCATGTTAGTAGTAGGTACATACAAATTATACAATGTATACAATTTCAATAATAAATATATATATATATATATTTAATATAATAATTTCCATGTAATGAATGATTTATCTGACAGAATTATAAAAATGTCAGTATTCGTCAATTTGCGTAAACGTAAAAATCACAGTTTTCGAAATGTCATTAAACTGTAACTCAGTACAGTACCCACGTCTATTCACGTGGATTCTACCGTAAGTATGGTCAACCTGCTTTCTTGGAATTAAACATATCTCGACATACAGGGATGTTGGTAATGGGGCTATTTGCATCCTTCATTTTATTAAAAGACCAATCTTAGACGTTTGTATAGATGCTTATGCACGGTCCCGTGGACTTACCCGTATTTAACGAAGTTGGTTATGTAGTGCATGCACAAACGCGAGACTCGCTGCTCTTGCTGGGTGTAGTTCTGCGCGTGGTGGGCCAGAGACAGTGGGAAACCCAGGTAGTAAGGCAGCTCCTCGCCGTGAACCGAACCGGGGCGCTACGAAATAATACGTAGCTAGTTATAAATTACTTCTAAGATTACCTACCGTCGAATTGTAATTGGGTACAATAGAACATAAACCCGAATAACCATTCTTCCAAAATCGCCAGTCTTTAAAATTTCGGCTAGTATTGTGGTTTTTGGCCGGCGCCAAAAACCTATTGAAGGCGCGAGGATGCCTTTCAATAGGCCTTTGGGCGCCTAGACCGAGGATAATTATCATGTGGATTTTATGAGCAAAGAGCACAAACAGCTTAATTATTCATTATTTAGCTTAATCGGACATGTGTTCTTGTAGAACAGCGCATTATGATGATTTTTTTCTTTGTATTCATATTCAGTTTGACTTATTTTAATTAGGTTAAGAACTATCATTGTAATACGCTTTTTTTTGGCAAAAAATGACTGACTGTTGAGTTGGTTTGAGCGTTTCTTCTTAACAGTGGTCTTCTTTTTCAGAAACGCTGGTGGAATTTTGACTTGTAAAAGTGCCATTACGGCCTACTTGCAGAATAAATTCATTTTTTAATTTATTTATTTAAATACGTTAATAATCGTTTTAGGCTAAATTCGACCAAAAATCTGAGCATTAACTGAAAATAAGTAAGGACTCTTGAAATAATCTCTGTTATGTTTTTCCGTGTTGACACTTAATGGAACAATTAAAAATAATAGGTAACGAGCACTGTTCTAAAATGATTACTACATTTACACAGCACTTAGCAAACTATATTTAGAGAGTCAAGTAATTGCAAAAGGAAAATGTACCTGTGGATAATCCTTGTCTGGCGAGAGGTGGTGGAAGTGCGAAAAGTAAGTGGCTCCACCGCGGAGAGCGTGCAGGTACCCTAACCTGATAAGAGGGGCCGCCGTTCGCCCATCGCTGAGCACCTAATGGAAGCGCAAAATGGAATTAACCAACATGTACCACAGACTACTTAAAGGATCGATCTAAAGTGAAAGCACAGTTATATCCAAACATCAAATGGATTCGGAATTTGTACGAGTACGAGCACGCTTAATTGTTGCAACAGAGCCGACGCTAATTTCTTACCCGAGGATGCAAGTATTTTCTAATAAAGCCTTTCAACGCGCCCATCTTGTATTCAGTGTGCGCGAGCGTCATTAACTTCCTTTGTAGGACGCGGGAACGCTCGGTGAGTTGCGAAAACCACTTGAGGCTTAATTGAGATCGTCTGCGATACCGCCGGCACGGGGCGCTCGAGAATAGTCGACTCAGCCGGCCTGTCATTTATCGACTTAGAGCCCACTATCGATATCGTGATCACATAGAACGCATAAATACATGCAACATCGTTATCTCGCGGCAAATATAGCAGCAATAATTAGTCGTAGATACTTCATAACGCTCCAGAGCGCATCGGTAGAGGCCTATCGCTTCGCGTAACACCGCAAACAGAAGCGTGGCGAGTTTTAGCAGTGTCATCACGCGTCTTTTCTATCAGAAGTAATTGAAACTTTATCGTTGGGGGGATTTTACTTGATAGACTGTTCTTAAGTTGATTAAAAGTTGAAGTAAGAATAAAGTTCAAAATATACCTCAAGCGTAGCGTCACGAACGCTGAGGGGGTTCTGCAAAGGTTTGTCCCAATCCGTGTACTCGTTCTTCAGGGTGGAATATATTTCGTTCAGGTGGTAGTAGTAGGCGTTCCTAACGAATGTGCGCAGAATGCGGTCTCGTCGGCTCTCGTTGAAGCCGAACTCCAAGTCCTGAGCGTTGAATTCCAGGTAAGATTCTGCAAGGAATGGCATGTCAATCATTTGCATATTTATGAACCGGCCCGACGGGATCTATTCTATAAGTAGGACCGACGGTAAAGTTATTTAGCTAAAAAACATACAGGTCAAACTGTGAACCTCCTTTTTTGATGTTTAAAAATATAATTTTCCCGAACGCAAACGAATATTACACACACTACACTACAAAATATTTGGTGGATTTAAATATTACTCTCTCCATAAAACATTAATCTAAACCGAATTGAATTGTATTATGAATGACATTACTAGTCCGTACAATGTCATTCATGATCCCGCAAACGTCAAAACATTAGCATTTTTTGTTGATTGCTGCAGGAATTACTTTAAAATTACTGTTGTACTAAAATTAGCAAGTTAGTTACCTGTGGTGGTGAGGCCAAATAGCAGTTCTCTGTGGGGAAAGTCAGCGAGCTCGTGCCCGGCCGCGGAGGCTACCGCGGCCGCGCCGACGCCGAGCCGCGTGCTATCAGTGGGCGGAGGACTCTGCGAATTGTAAATAAAAGTCAGCGTGCTAAATAAGTTTATCCCATAAAAAACAACCATGTAAAAAAGAGGCCATGTAAAAAGTAAGTCTCAGGCATTCTTATTAATCTTTATTTGCCATATGTATCAAATTCTGCAACTTGGTAATAACACAACTATAAATACTGCATTTATGGATTTTTGCATACCTACCTAAAACAATGTAGTGTTATGTGATTGCTATTGCCGTATTTATGCAGTTGGTGTATCTAGAAAACTGGACCGAAATTGCAAAATATTTTAGTTTTTCCTTGATTTATACACTAAACACTAATTATATTCTAAATTTGAAGCTTCTATGTCTGCTACAAGTTTTGATGATCGGTCAGTCAGTCAGTGAGTGAGTGACAAAATTAAGAAACTTTGACTAGTTATAATTCTTTAACTACTAGTTAAAATTGAATAAAATCTGAAATATACCGTGTTTAACTATATGCCTGCTTGGTTACTGAACATTATTCCGGCTTCTAGTTTTATCCACAAAAACGAAGTTATGGGGGGGTCGAACATGGCCTGAACTGCTTCGAGAAAAGGATGGACCGCCGTGCCCCTGTTTTGCTCGATTTGGCGGGGGCACTGCCGTGCCTCCAGATGTTCATATTAATATTAAGTTTTTAATGGATTTGAAGTTCTGTCGTTTAGAAGAGAACAGTAGATACTGTTGTAATTTAATACTTATAAAAATATAATTGAAGAAGGGTTTCTTTAACATCTTAGAAGAAACATCTAAACTGTAGGTAGTGGAAACGACGTTAAGTTATGATAGCTTATTAAATGCGCAAGTATTGTGATAGGAAATACAAATATTTATAAAGGACGAGTTGACTGTCTAACAAGGCGCAGTTCAAAAACCTATTACAGCCTTTACAAAGTTGCAGGATAAAGTTTTGACGCGGCATATGTAAAGGTTCGCGGACGAAACTCGACGAAACGTGAAGTAGTTGAAGTCGACTCTAATAATCCAGATTAATTCAGAATTCTGACTGTTCCGTAAAACATGATAAGATTAATCTCTAAACCTAGTCGTCTGAAGTCATTTTAAATAGATTTGTTTTAAATTAGGTAGAAGTTCGACAACATTTTGTTGCTTTTATAATAACATACAGACAGAGAAATTTTACTGTGATTTTCGGTCTAATCTACGATAAAAAAAATTATGCCGATATAAATTTATCACTGAGATTTTTCATTTCAAACCTTGAAAATGACATCCGAGTAAGTTGCACGTCAATTAGACGTAGAGACGTGCAGCGGTGTGTGAGATGATGCCGCCAGCCGGATTGCACGAATACGTATCATTGCATTATGGCTAGATAGGTGAAGCAACGTTGCCACGTTAGAGATGTCCGATCAATTAATCTAATTGGACTGTGGCGTATCTACATACTGGCTATATAACTGACGTTTGATTAAGAGCTGAGTATTTATTTACCCTAAATCCCTGGGTGGCAATAGAATAAAAGTGAAACGAATCACTTTTTACAGGCTTTATTTACAAGAGCTCTGACTGCAGAAAATAATTTTGGTAACATATTTTGAGATCTACTGTGAATCACAGTGTATTTTAGAATCATTGAGCGATTGCGAATTATATATATAAAGTACTTTTTACTTCAGTTCAGTTCAGTTCAAAACATAATTTCATTTGAATTTGTACTTACTAGTAGAATTTATATTATAATCTTTATGCAATTAATTTTCCATTTTGAATCGGTTTGCATGTTTTGTAGGTCTCTCCCACGCCTTTGGTTTTAATATAGATACCTAAACAATTCTGTGATCAAGCGTACAAATACTATATAACTTACAGTATGTGAATCATTATTTGCATCGAAAACATTTTTATTGACCTGTCACTACCAAAATAAGATCTGAAACTTCGATCAAGCTAGTTAAATATAATGAAACTTCATAAGCTTCAGTTTCAGGGTAACCGTAGCCAACGAGGACCACCCTTATAGTTTCGCCATGTCCGTCTGTCCGTTTGCGGCATAGCTCAGAGACCCTTACTACTAGAAAGCTGTAATTCGGCATGGGTACATAAATCAATTACGCTGACAAAATGATAAAACTTAATAAATCTTAAAATAAAGAAAATTGCGGGTCGGGCGCGGACCCGCGCATGTTGTCGTGCGCGGCGCGAGTCGGTCGCAGCGCGGGTCGGGCGCGGCGCGGGTGGGAAGCGAAGTGCTTGAGTTGTGATAGTAAAATGAATGCACCTTCGATAGCTCCCAAGAGCGCGTTTTTTGTTGACATTTTTAATATAATGAGTACTACTAGTAGTAAAAACGATAGTGAAATTTATCGTTGATTTAGGTATTACATAGCATTTTCTCAGCTACCTTTGTAAATCCAAGGAAAGAATATGAATATACCGCTTCAACCGCGCCCGACCCGTGCCGCGCCCGCCCCGGGACGCGCACGACCCGCGTTCGATGTGTGGAGGCCTTAAGGTACCCGTAAAGTGGGGATATAATTTTTATTATTTTTTGAACCCATGGTGCGGATCGTTGGATAGCTTGTTCATAAATATTACTGTACCATTTTTCAACTCGGTGATCCGTTTGCGTGATATTTGGTTTTAAGCCTTAATTTTTGTGCGAGTGGCTCCCTACTGGGAATGTGAAAAAAATCATGGCAGTAGTAGGGTACATTTAATGAATTTAATAGGAAAACTATCACGGCTAAGTACCGAGTTACAGATTAATAGTTGACTAACTTTAAAATGTACATTGAAAGGCCAACTTTCGTACAAATTCACCCGACGCAACCGCACAGTTTAGTTGGCGCGCGCGTGTCGATGTAACAAAGACAAACTTGGAACTAATGGATCCTTGCAATGCGCATGCACGCACTTGGCCGGTTTTTTTACAATTTCGTGGTTCGATGGGGTTTGCGATATTGTTAAATTTCGACAATTTTCTTGACACATTATCTAAAGATATAATAACAAACACATTACTGCTACTACCTGACAAAAGCCAAATGCAGACAACCGGGAAATATGATATGCGTACAGCCGTGCACGGTGCAATAATGTGCGTAGGTGCAATAATATATAATGGCTCGGTTGCGCTGATGGTCTGCTCTCGTCTGATCTAAACGCACTCGTGCACTCTACAGTGATAAGCTTTACGCCCGATCAGTCGTAAATGATCGATGGCAAGAACTGCCTTGTTTGTTATTGTGCTTATTTATATCAATTAAACCTATAATTAAAAAAATACTATGAATTGAGACACCGATAAAAGTTATCGGTGAATATACGAGAAAATTAAAAACGGGGTATTGAAAGATTTTCGCTTTTGCGTGAGCTGATCCGGTTTTATGAAAACGCAATGTACGACGAAATGCCATCCCTTAATTGGATATAGGAGGTGTATATTTCCTAACGATATTTCACTCTGAAGGATGCTGGATCCCGCATTGTGTCAAATATAAAACGTATATTAACTTGTCTTGTCTTCTCTGCAGATCTGTCTGCGCAGAAGTGAAAAAAACACAAAAAGTTTAATTGCGTGAAAACCAAATATCCATATCGGTCCTTTCAAATGAAAATAAACTAATGCATACACCCTAAGTTCGGCGTTTTAATACTCCCCTCCCCCCTCCCCATGAAAATTTAATTAGGTAATTATTATCAGGGTCCCAATTCGGAAATGCGTTCGGTAGCAGCTCGGCGACTGACTTGTTGCGTAGGCACGCACGGCACCAGGTCAACAACAAGTCACCGGGTCAGCCCGTCTGCTCCTCATCTACGAGTGAAGTACGGAATAGGGCTTACGGAGGACGGGTTGACGATGACAGTGCCATCGACGAAGGGCGCGAAGCCGGGCAGGAAACGCGGCGGCTCCAGCCGAACGGCGAGCAGCTCGGCGAGCGGTTTGTTGCGCAAGCAAGGCGCCAGGTCGTCCTCCAGCAAGTCGCCGTGGCAACCAGTCTGTTCCGCCACCTACGGGTTATTACATTAGATGTCAGGATTATTAGCCAAACCATGAATTCAAGAAGGGGCTTCACACTCACTTGTGTTAACAGGTTGAATGGGAGTTTAAAAATAAACACCTTTTACATTCTTTTTCTTCAAAATTCGATCGTCCCTCAAAATTAGACCGATAATGTGACGTATGACATGTCATATAAAATCTCCGAGCAAAGATTAGCGTGTGACACACGGTTTACCTTAATAATTAACACGGCAGTCAACAGTTAACTGTAGAGAAAGATAGCAACCAATAATAATGAATACGAATATATCGCAGCCAATGGAATTAGCACAACTGGCCGCCATGTTAATGTTACGGTTCACTAATGTTAGACCAAACAAATTTTGGCCAAATGTTTCATTTGACAAACGTTTTATTTGACCTAATGCATTTTTTCTTAAATAGAAAGCTTTATAGGATTATTATAAAACAAACCTAACCTAACCTAACTTCTATTTGATGATATTCAAAGAATACCCGAAAATACCACTGTTTTGACGAAAAATACATTAGGTCAAATGAAACATTTGTCAAATGATACATTTGGCTAAAAGTTGTTTGGTCAAGAGACAGGACCCCTAATGTTACATATCGCGCGACATGACGCCATATCCTCACGGTACTTATTAGAAAATAAAGAGTAGTTTTTGTCACCCTGTTTGAGAAACATATTGCATTGGAATCGGTTTTGTGCTTATCACATGCACTTGTTCACGTTCACACGACAATTTAAAATTTGATTTCTATCCAATGCATTTAGGTATTAAGATATAATATAATCCTAAATCCCTTGGGGTCAGTTGTGCTAGCCGAACTGAAAACTTGTCAGAGCCGGATACTGGTGAGCTACTAACACCTAGAGATCAATTTGATTGATCACATCGCCTTCACATTATAGCCTATAGCTACAGACGCGACATTCGCCAGATCCACATTCCATAAGGGTTACCTTTCTTTTTATTGTAAGTGGCTCTCTCTGCAATGCCCATGAGCTGAGACCCGAGCCGCTTAACAAGATGACACGCCTCAGTAGCTCTGAAACAAATAAAAACCCTAATTTAATTTCGTTATTTCGAACACAAGAATCGGCGAGATAATGAAATCTGTCCTCAAGCATTTGTTTGTCCTTCCTTCCCCTTTATTATTTTAAACCTTGTTTTTTTCAAATTGGTGGACTAAGTTCTGGTCGACCGACCTTATTTTTAATTACGTTTGAGAAAGCTCTTGTGCGTGCCTTGTGGGGATGCTTCTTTAATCGTATTAAGTTACGGAGGATATAAAGGGGAAGTAGGTAGGCTCCAAGAAATGGCTTACCCTCACTGAAGGTTTAAACAGCAGCAAATTGCCGTATTTATATTTACATTATTATTACAATAGGGTGAAATAACTTACCTATAATCCAGGAGAAAATAATTATCACAAAAAGGTAAAGAACACTTTGTTAATTATTACCTTACCTATTGTTACAGTGTCCGAATTTTGATTTCTATTTGTTGTTATTCCAGGTATTTATTTTTATTTTCATGAATGATGGATAACATAAAGGACAACCAACACTAAATACACTAAGTAAGTAGGTAGTATCGCGAAAGGAAGTATCTAATAATAGTGTGCCTGTGCACCAAATCCCTTACTATGATGTGTCTTTCACCGCGCACCAAATACGGCGGTTACTTTATCTATTCAATCGCAAGCATTCTTTTTCTTAAATATAGTTTTTGTTTTCGTGATGCGAAGTAACAAATGTTTAGATAGGCAATTTATATGTAACACAAAGGCCATTTATGCCTAAAACACAGATTATAACTGTACTAGTTTAGGCAATAAACTTGTATATTAGCCCCCTAAAACCATTTCTTTTAGACGCATTGGCGTATTCATTTTGTATACCAATAATCATGCTAGATGTAAGTTTTGTTGTATAACTTAATTAGATTATATGCACTTATTGTACTGTTCTACCCTAAATAAAATAGAAAATTAAAGAAAAACATTTATACCTACACCCTAACTTTTATAGAACTTCTTATTTCACTGGGTCGCTGTAGACACAGTTTCAAACACTTATCGCATGTTCACTTGTATTCCCTCTTTTAGAATCATCGATTGGCACGAGTATTGTGTATTTGACAGCGTAACTGTTTTTTTATAAGCTGCAGTTATCAATATATCGCGAATCCACTACATACGTTTGTTATATGTATACAGGAGTGTTATTTGTAAGGTGTATTTTTGTAAGGTCTTAGCTACTTGCCTAGTAAGAAAAATCATTTGATATTTAGGAATAGTAGTTTTCTGTGAGGGAAATCATCGTGAGGAAACCGGTCTAACCTCAACAAGGTCTAGTTATATATCTGGGTCGGAAGGACCGGTGGCATTCGTTTTCGTAAAACTAGGGCCTACGCCAAATCTTGGGATAAGGTGCTAAATTGGACCTTGGGCTCTTTAGGGTACAACCAGAAAAGCGCTAGGAGAAGGATGACTTACTTCCCTATAGTTGGACTGGTCTCTTGAGCAAGATCATATTTCTCTCCTCCTTACTTGTTCAGCCTTTTTATTTTCCTTGTCGAATATAATTATCCTTACCTCTGGCCACGGGCGAGACAGCCAGAAAGTTGGCGAGCGCCGCGCCCGTCCCGTGGCCCATGATCGTGACCCGCTCGGGGTCCCCGCCGAACGCGGGCAAGTTCTCGCGCAGCCAGTGCAGGCCCGCCACTAGGTCCATCAGCCCGAAATTACCCTGCGCCGACCCCTTAGCACCAGTCTTTAAAAAACCTGCCAGCAAAATACAGACAAATTATAAACGTGGCGAATCTTAACTAAGCGAAATGTTTTTTTTTTTCATTATTTTATTTTAATGTAGTTACGTTATCCGTTCATTATTTGGACATTTCTGCAAATCCACTGAACCTGAATGATGTATTTTAATGTTGAAATATTTTGGCACGTGTCACTTCAATGAGTCTGAGTAGATACGTTACGGTCCAAAAACCAGGATACTCGCGGGAAAAAATATTTATAGTTTTGAGTAAAGAGAAGAACAGAAAGTGTAAAGGGAGTTTGAGTAGAAGCCTATCTACGAGTATATCACAATACTATACTACTCAAAAGAAAATAGGGGCCACAAGTATGGTGATCGTTACGTGAAAATTATATTAAACAGTAATATATTTTTTTTTTAGCTTTTAGACTTAAACTCCAGCATGAAAGAGGTTAGATTCTGCCTTCAGAATACATTCGTATCCTTATACGGGAGTTCATAAATTAGCCACTTATCAATTAGTTTATGTCCAATAATTACAATGGCCCTTATTTTCTTTTGAGCAATATATATCGTTATAATGTTTCAGACGAGTACTTATACACAGTTTAAAGGTAAAAAGTAAGTATATGTTTAAATAATTAAATGATTGCGACTTAAATATTATTTTGTCCTGCGCGTAATTGTACAAAAAAAATAGCATGAGCCTATGATGTTAATAAAGTATGATGGACAATTATACCTAGGAGATGAATCGATATGGCGCCAACGATGAGAAAACACGAAGGAGGGAAATTACCGATAAAGGCATGAAATGTTTTTTTATGTTATGAACTCTCCTCAAAATCAATTTCCTCTTCTACAACATGGAATCTAAATAGTGTTTACACATTTCATTGAAATTATCTGCACGATATGTGAACATGGAAAACCAAAGCTTAACTATCCCCAATGGCGTATCTACTCACCCGTGTGGGGTCTAACGACCCCATTATATGGATATAAAAGTTAATGAATGAAGAAAAGACTTATTAGGAAAAACAAAAAACTCAAGTCAAGCCTTACCCTTGACTTGAGTTTTTTGTTTACTCGATCTTATTTATATTGAACATACTTGGGTTATTCTTAGAATTGTGTAGTGTGAATATGACGATACTGTTCAATTGCCTTTTAACATTACGGTTAAGTAGCATCAAATACATCGAAAGATCGAAACGATCAATGAATTCAATAACATTTACGCTCTAATTTGTTCGTATATAAATTAAGACGTCTTATGGCATATTTTTTGTGCCATATATCTAAATATTGATTTAACGTTGAACATAAACATTCACTTCACAACTTCAAAGGATGTATAAACCATTTTGTATTTGTTCCCGTCGATTGCGTTTACTTATTTGTACAACATATGAGTCGTTATCTTATTGAACCATTAAAAGCGCCCCGTGGCATGATAGCCGTGCTGGTACTACCTATCTTTGAAACTTTTTAAATCTCTCTTCATTATTGAACTATAATCGCATCTTATCAAATAAAAGTGAAAATCACCAAAATGGGGGTGCACGACGTTTTTCATAACACTTAATCTATTTTGGTTTGATATACTTTTGCTTTTTATAATGTAACGGGTGGTATGATATTTTTTCAAATAATTTTCAAATAATCTAATATAACAAGTATATAATTCTGAATAAACACAACTAAATACTATAAGCAATCAAACAAAGTACTAAAACATAATTTTATAAATGTCATATAAGTATAGATTTAACTTAGTTTTCTTAAATTTAGGTAATGTTAGTTATCATCTTGTATATAATTTAGAAAATAAATTATTCATATATACATATAACGATTGATTGATGATTTAAGGCTATAATTTCATTTAGTATAATAGACATTAACTACCTACCTACCTGGTATAAAACGTGTTTATCATAATGACTTACATAATTCGTCAATTTTATACATTTCAGAAGATATAAGTGGATTTTATAACTTTAGATAATAAACCAATTATTAAAAATAATTGTGGATAAATTCATAATTTTCCCCATTCGTTTTTGAGTGAAGTTCAAAGTAGTTTCAGAGAGACTAAGGCAGGCCGGTGTAGGTACGACGACGAGGGAAGCGAGGAGGAGTGTTTATGACCACTACGGCGACGCTACTGCGACGATACTGCGACCCTACCGCGCGCGAGCCGAGCGAGCGAAGCGAACGTGCCGCGGTAGCGGCTGACGAAGCGCCAGAACCGAACAAATGAAAAAAGGACAAGAAAAGAAACGAATGTGGAAAATTCGGAATTTGTGAAATTAATAAATTGGTCATAAATGATTTAGTATAAACCGGAATCCGGTAAAATTGCTGCTGCCTTTCCGGCGAAATGTTTCGCCAATTTTCACTTCGCAATAAATTTTTCGCAGAAGTTTCATTTGTCAAACCAATCGTTGGCATAACTTTACAGCAAAAAACCGTTATATCAAACGTTACATTATATTAAATAACTTTGTGACAACGTACTGTACTTATAGGTATCAAGTGTATGTTAGTTTTTAGTTAAAAGGACCAAAGTAAAAATTATTTGCAATTTCTGAGTAGTGGCTTTTTATACATTTATTTGTATATGCAGATTTTAATTATCTACGCAGGAACGGAGTACTCACTTAATTATTTCAATGGGACCTACATAAAGAAAACCAAAAAGTCCCATTTCTTGCACGAAGTCGATGCCGTTAAGATAAACATTCATTACAGAACAAGATAAGGTTCCTTAAAACTCCAACATTGATAAAATAAATTCAACAAAGCATTGTAGGTATAATGTAGAAGACTAAAGAATACTCCGCGGCCGTATCATTTTAAAATCATTCCGCGGGCTGAAGCAATAATAAAGCCAGATAAAACCGAACAACCGGCCACATTGTAAATACTTACAAATCGGAATCCCAAATATCTTTCATTCACTCTGATTTGAACTTCAAAGACTGTGATAAATTTATCAATAGGTACATTCGTTTTAGAATTCCTTATGAAAATTAAGAAATATTTTAAGTTGGTTATAAAAAAGTACCTTAAAAAAAAGTAAGTTCAAGTAAGTGTATGTATGGTTAGTGTATACATACTGCCCGTCTCTTGCTAAGTATTCCACATAATAAGAACGAGACAGATAGCCTATCTCGCGCGCGAGATAGTTCGCACGTGGTGTTATAGTAACAATATATACTAACAAAAATTGGTAAATATAGACGGACATTGCACTGTTATTTAGAAGAAATGGCTTTGAAGTAGTTTGTATTAAATGCATTGGAATGATACATTATTAACCAACGATAAATGGAAAATTTTAGTATTCGACCACTATAAGTCCAATTTTATGGTTTTCAGAGCAAAACACGCTGAAGACAACACCGATAGCTTAAAATAATGCCCAAATAACAAAATGAAATACATGTAATTTTAATGGTAGGTATAATTGAAGCCTCCCACAGACTGGCATGGCCTGCGGTGGTAGTCAATAGTAAATTTGACAATAATAGTCAATTTACTATTGACCGCCACAGGGGCCGCACCAGTGTTTCAGGCTCGTCTCAACTTATTGTACAAAAGGCGGACTTAATGCCGTAAGCATTCTCTACCAGTCAACCTTTGGGCAAAGCAGACAAATTGCACTATAAAGCCACAATGTTTTTAATGACGAGGTATTACAATTTTACAAGTCCAGCATGTAATAAATAGTGTTAAGTACTACTTGGCGATGAGTCAACGGCCCTAAATCGGCCACGTCTAAAGCAAGCTGAAATAAAGTAGACCGTTTGACATTTTAACTCGAACAACCTCGATTTACTCACTCGTGGCTATTATAAAAAGCTTCAAGCAGCAAATAGGCCGTAAATGGGCTCTTTATACGTCAGATTGATGACTAATGCCGCAAAGTTACGCCAAGAAATCCACTGGAAGGCTTTTCGAACGAGACGAGTACGTACACAAAGCCATATTGAGAACTTTTAAGCGATTTTAGACCAATGACAGTGAAATGGTTTATTTTAGTTGAGTAGGTCTATAACGTAGTAAATAGGTACTTATTGTATCATAAGAAGATACACAGCGGAATATTTTTTGTTAAATATTTGTATAAAACAAAATGGAAACTGATGGCCATGTAAAGGGGGTTGTATTGAAATTGACTGCGAAATGGAATGAGAAATAATAGCTCGCAAGCGAGATTTTCCTTTTAACTTTAACCATCTGCTGTCATTTGCACGCGAGTGGTATTTATTTTGTTATTTTTATTGCTTAGGCCCAGTTTATAGACAGGCAACGACGCGCGCCACGCGTAGTAAGGCGCCCAAACGCAAAAGTTGCTCATAGAGGTAATCACGTAACGTTTCCAACGCGCGTTAGGACAGTACAACGGTCATTATAGTACATTACGTACCTAGGGCGGTGAATTCGTGAATGGTCCAGGTCGCAGGTGTTTGTGGCCCGAACCGAAGGTGAGAGATGAATATGCGATCTGGGGCTTTACGAATTACCGCCCGTGGTAAGTACACAATTTTACGTCTTCATCTGGCCACAATGCGAGTTTGACCGTACGCGCAGCGTGCAGTAAAACTCGCATTATGGCCAGGTGTGACGTAAATTCATATAAAATTTGAAATATAGATCAACCTAACGTACGTACAATGCTTTACTTGATCGACCAGACCCCGTATCATGGTCGGCCTTATCACGCAATAAGTGACAAGATAGAGCGTCGGTCTCGTTCTATCGAACGGTGTCAGCTAGTGACGGACGCGCTATCTTGTCACTTATCGTGTGATAAGGCCGACCATGATACGGGGTCTGGAGGGGTTAAATACAGGCGAGAGCCTGTAGGCATAGCCAAAGCCTTAACAAAAAACCGGCCAAGTGCGTGTCGGGCCACGCGCAGTGTAGGGTTCCGTAGTTGCCTGTCTGTCTTAGTTATATCGACGTGCGGTGCGGTTGCGTCGAGCGAATTTGTACGAAAATTGGCCTTTTCAATTACACATTAAGTTGGTCGACTATTACTCGGTAACTCCTTATGCCTACTTGTTCGTAATAGTTTTCCTTTTAAATTCATTATATGTACTACTACCAAAAAAAAATCTTTTTCCAAATTGTATTGTACTGTTTTGTCGGCGTTATTGATTCATATACCCATGCTGAATCACAGTTTTCTAGTAGTAATTGTTACTGAGCTAAGCCGAAGACGGACAGACAGACAGACAGACGGACATGGCGAAACTATAAGGGTTCCTTGTTGACTACGGAACCCTAAAAACATTCATAACATACTTAGTACGAGTACATACATATAAATTTGAAATTATGGGTTAAAACTTTACAGATTACGACCTGAACTGGACTAGTGCCCGTATTGGCTGCATTTAACAGAAGGTAGCTGGTTCGAATCCAGCTGCGAGCTATACTTTTCCTTTAACTTGTAATTTATGGTTTTCGTTAGCAGACTTTACTGTTTAATACAACATTAATAATAATAAGCAATACTTTTAGTTTATGTAAAATAAAGATTTTTCTTACTGCGTTCCGGAATTATATTGAAAACGAAAATTCCCTTGTGGTGTTCGACTTGTGTGGTTTTGGGGCACCACCACCCCCGCTACTTCCCGTGAGTGTGGTTTAGAGTAGAATATAGGAATAAGGTTGAAAGGTATTGGGGGTGATAGGTTGCCTTATATCACTCGTCTTTAAACCAACAATTTCTAGAATAGCACAGAAAATTAATTGACTTTGCCGTTTTGAAAACGCAGGCTGGAGTTAACTTACCCAATACACCTAACCTAAAGTTGATAGTGACTACGATGATGTTGCCGTGCGCGGCCAGCGTGGTGCCGTCGTAGGCGCTGCCCGAGCTCCACTCGTACGACTCCCCGTGGACGAACACCAGGCACGGCAGCCCGGAGCCTTCGCTCTCGCCTTCACCTGTTGAATCCAAACTGTAAACAGCTGCTCGATTGCGTTCCTACGTTCGTTAGGTAGATGTAGGAAAGAGTATTTGTTTTTATGGGAAAAATATAGTTGATGTGTTCTAATTCTAACCATCAGGAGGTTTCTTCATCCGTCGCTTTCGATCCTAATCAAACTTCAATATGTCGAGTGAAACACATTATTTTAAATGCAATCGAAATGTGAAATTGAGGAACCAAATTGACGCCAATGGCGGCGTTTTCACAAATAAGTGTTTCTATTATTATTTTCGGCATTGGGTAGGTACATTTTTTTCAGACATTAAAGTTCTATGTAACTTTTTTATATTATTTATGTATAATTAGGACTATTTCCACTTTCAACACACAAACAATCACAAAATATTGAAATTACATTGTGCAACGAGGATAGTAAGAGATTCTTAACAGAATCAGAATCAGAAAATATTTATGTTCTGTGTACATATAGGATGACAAATTTGAAAAGTATCAAAAGTTGCCTGTTACGGGCATACAATAATAAATTTAAGACTAAACTGACAAATTGTACATTAATGATTTCTTACCTCTAAACTGGGCGTTTAAAATTAAAAAAACCTTTAAATTGTAAAAAACACTTTCAGTAAGTCAATTTCGCAAATTAGTTTTATATTAATACCCATGCAACATTTTAATTTATACAGGAAGTTGAAGAATCGTATAGCGGTAAAGAAGGTACTGTTTTTATACATCGTATTATATCGCTCTTGGGAGTATTGTATGTTGTATTTGTATTAGATTCTTAAGTATCTTGATGCTGATTTTTCCATAAAATATTCCGCATTGTTTTTTACGAACTGACATAATTCTAGAATGTAGATAGAAGTAAGTGTGAGAAAGTTATTTTCTCTAAAAAAAATTCGCAGTGAATGTAAACGTGCAATCGGTAGGTATATAGTTGTGATACATCTTTTTTGGAGGATAAAAGTAAACTGAATATCATTTGAATTTTCCCAGTAAATGATTCCATATGTGAGTTATAAGATAAACATTTCCAATATTAGCATTCCTGAGAATGTTCTCGGAGCATGACTCAGACACAGCGCGCACAATGGTCTCGTAGAAGGCCAAAATTCCAAAAAATTATAATGACCTGGCTCTAATTTGTTCATGTCTAATCACTTACAGATAGCCATACACCCTGTACCTATAAATAGTTTTATAACTACTTGAAATAATCATTACTTTCTGAACCTTCAAAGTGTGCACATCTACCACGCCTAATTAGCCTTATCAGTATAAGCCATCCAAGTGAAAGTTTGTTTAAGTACGTCTAATTTCTCATTAGTGTTAATTTGCTGTTACTGCATCGTTATGGAAGTTGTTGCCAATCGTTATGGGGTTGTTTTATTATTATTATTCGTACTTACTTTTACATATTTAGAGAAGATTTTTGGATTATTTGGTGTCTACGTGACTGTTATTGTGCATAAAATATTTAACTGCCACAAATATTCGATAAAGCTTTTAACAATTAAAAAATTAATATAAACTATCGGTTTAATATTCGTTGTATTGAACATAGAGCCTGATTATGGAATTATGATATTTCGTTTGCCGGGCTCTGCCGGACCCTAAGATGTAAGCCCTCTACGAATTGCGTAGCACATGCTAAGAGACTGAACTGATTGTGTTGAACTATTAACAACTGTTTCTAAACATTTTCATCCACTTCCATACGTCAGACAGTATTTATATCATTTTCATAGTCATGGTTATCATTAAATTGGTAAATTGAAGTACTGTCATCAGCGAAATGCACCATTGGATGATGGATCTCATTGGGCAGGTCGTCTATATACACGAGGAATAAAAGTGGGCCAAGTACACTCCCCTGGGGGACTCCAGATTGAGTGAGGCACTTTTCGGATACATTTTAAATTCATTATATGTACTACTGCCACGATTTTTTTCACATCTCTAGTAGAAGCCAATTAGCCGCAAAAGAATCACTGAGTTGAAAAATGGTTTCAGGAAAGCCATAATATTTTAGAGACAAACTATTTAACGATACCCCACAATATGGGTTTAACGAGAAAAAAAAATTACATTCCCACTTTAGGTGTACCTACGGGGTTTACAAAAAAATATTTTTTAAGATTTTATTCTACTGTTTTGTCGGCGTAATTGATTAAAAGTGCCATGGCGAATTACAGTTTTCAAGTAGTAAGGGTCACTGAGCTAAGCCGCAGACGGACAGACGGACGGACATGGCGAAACTATAAGGGTTCCTTGTTGATTATGGAACCCTAAACCCCGTCATGTTAGGGCTCATTGGAATTCTCTAAATAGTAGTTGATGACTGTGCTAAAAAGTGCATTCGGTAATAAAAACATCTTCGAAAAATTGAATTATAGTCACCAATATATTTAAATTACTCTTTACTCGAATGTGTTTTATTTCGGAGTTCCTATGGCCACCTTCCAGCTACATCATCAGATATTGCATTGTCATGAGATTTGATATTCGTGCAAAATTTTAACCCAATCGGAAACCGGGAAGTGGATTAAATTTATATTTTTTTTTCAGGTACTTTTTTCCACTGCACGTTTTCGAGGATATTCATTTTCGAACAGTGGCATGTTGCAACTGGTTCGCCAGTAGAAAAAAATCGTCATATACTCGAATTAGTTGTTCAACAGGTGCCCCACGATGATGTTGAAAGTTTAGATATAGAAGAATTACGTGATCGTATACAAAATGCTGTTATGGTGATAAGTAAATATTGGAAAAACGTTAACAGAACTCGTAGAGATTTAATACAGAAAGATTGGCAGAACTTAGCCGGATAACTCAGCCGTCGTTAGCTCTTTGACGCATGTTTCATCTGGCGATACGAAATGTGAAGTGAACGTCGACGAGATATTATCTTTAATTACGGCGGCAAAGCTAACTAAACACCAGTATTAAGTGATTAGAGAATTTGTTAATGGTAAGAAAAATCCTCTATTACCATCATATCCCAAAAGTTTTAGAAGCGAAACTACAGTGCTACCCCGAAAAACAAGCTGTGACCGTGTCAGAAAAATCGGCGGAAGTGGAATCGCAGAGTTTGTTAAATCATACGGCAACTAGAATATTGGATTTGCAAAAAGATGTTTTAGCGTCTATACCTTACGAGACCTTAGTTGGAAAATGGGGGTTTGACGGCAGTACAGGGCATAGTGAATATATAGAGATTTTGCTATAGATACGGCTCGGCAGCTTGTTAAGGAATATAATTGGTACAATTTACCAGCTTCTGTGCACAAGGTCCTCATTCACGGAGCTGAAGTGATTGATCATGTTATGGTTCCTATTGGAGAGCTTTCAGAAGAAGCGGCCGAGTCCACAAATAAAAATATTAAGTTGTTCAGGCTCAATAACACCAGGAAAATGTCACGCAAACTAACAAATGAAGATCATTTAAATCGTCTCTTGTTAAATTCAGATCCCCTGATTACCGGTCTCAGAAAGCTCCCCAAGATGAAAAAAATTGCATTATCGCAATCCGTAATTAGTTTATTGAAGTAGAGAGTTATTCGTTGTAGAGATTAGAATTTTCAATGATAAAACAAATTAATGCTCGATTTTTAGTTTGAATTTGATATGAAAAACACATACGTATCTATCCTCATATACCCCCAATACTTTTGGACAATAGGTACATACATTTTTGTGTAAGTGAGATATTCGGACGATCACGGCGATTAAACCCAAAATAAACACACCGACCACCGGTACTCGGAATTCAATAATGAAGCGTCAACATTGCCTTTATCCACTTCACAGTTCAGGTATAATACAGTATTCACCAGGAAACAAAGGTAAATTAAAAAATACAGGTTTTTTATGAATTTGTTGAACCGAATTCAATATGTACCCGGCCTACCAGAATTAAATAAGAACGAATAAAACAACAACGTTATTATTTTAATTTCCGTTACACTTCGAACAGTAAAAAGAGCCTTTACGAGTAAAAAGAGATCCAAAGAAGCCTAGAAAAGAAAATAATCGTCAAAGGCAAGAAATTTATTCTTCTGGCAAAAACAAAACGACCATAAAAAGCCTTTGTACCCTTTCTGCGATTCTTTGATGGCGGTAAACTGATATTGTAAGATATACCTACTATCTTAACGCGTAAATGACAATTTTTTTTCCGAAATATTAAAATCACGTCGCAAGAAAGAGGATTTGGAGCGAGGGATGAGAATAAATAACAATTTTATTCAGACTTAAATAAAAATTGAAAAATTACACGCCTCCCTAAGGCGTTGTAAGAAGGAACTGATTGAAAGATTTTGTGGCCGAGACAGATTGTTCTGATAGCTCAGTTGGCTAGTAGCGACGGGCCATGAATGCCTGCGGTCGCTAGTTCGAATCCGGCTCGGAGCATTAAATTTTTCAGCAAATAAATCGAGCCACCCTAAATGTTTTTTTTGATACCGTTTGAAAGATATGACTTCCCCCTATCAAATGAGGCATTTTTCAGTAGTGGGAATGAATGTGTAACGAAATTGTGAGCGTTGACTATACCCCCCTCCAAGCGGCTCATTAGCGCACATACTGATTGGGCTCCTATCATTAGACATAAAAGCAATAATTTTAATTGTTTCACATCATTTGTGTACGACGTCTTCCTGAACAGTTCTTAGTTGTTGCTCTGTTACGAACAGGGCTTAGTCAGTGGGAAGTGGCTCGACGACTGGACCTATCGCGATCGTCGGTCCAGCGAATGTTCCAGAGGTTCCAAGAAAACAGGCGCTTTCTCAAGGAGACCCGGAACTGACAGGACACGCTGTACCTCGGGGACTGATGACCTCTACATTGCTGTTACATTTCTTCGGAATCGCCAACTCAACGCTGTTCAGCTTCAACAAAAGCTACGGGAGACCAGGAATGTGTCCATTAGCCGATGGACAGTTAGGAGACGTCTGCGAGAGGTGAATTTGACACCACACAGTTTAGGCCCATTTGCAGGCCAATGGGCCTAAGCTCACCTCAGCTCACCGAACAGCACGTCATCTGTTTTCTCAGGAACACGAAAATTCAACCCTTGAGCAATGGAGGCCTGTACTCTTTTCCGACGAGTGCAGAAACTGTCTTTTTGGCAATGATGGCAGGTATAGTGTAACGAAGGCCCGGAGAGCGTTTTTCTCAATGCTGCATCGAAGAACGGTTCGCATATGGAGGCGGATCAATCATGGTTTGGGCCGGCATATCACTGGAAGGGAAGACGAACATTGTTTACATCACTGGGCCTGGTACCAGGGCAAATTCAGGAGGTTTGACTGCTCAACGATACATCGAGGAGGTGCTGGAACAACATGTGGTCCCATTCGCTGAAAATATCGGCGAACACTTTATGCTCATGCCAGATAATGCCAGACCGCATGCGGCTCAGATCACTACGGAGTACCTCGAAGCCTTCGGTATCACCACAAGGGATTGGCCAGCAAGAAGTCCTGACTTGAATCCTATCGAACACGCCTGGGACGAGCTAAAAAGGCGGATCCGGGCTAGAAATCCCGCACCTGAAACGTGGTGTAACGAAAAAACTGAAAACTGCAATCGAAGAAGAGTGGGTGGGCATCCCTGAAATGTCCTTCACATACTCGTCCGTTCAATGAAAAATCGCATGCGTGCATGTCGGTTAGCTAGAGGCTAGATGCGTGCGTGTCGGTTAGCTAGAGGATAAACGATATTGAAAATTGAAAATTGTTGTATTCATAATCATCACTCCTCATAATTTTTTCCTTATACCTTTTTTATAAATTTCTATTACTACCGACGGAACTCATAACATCTTGTTGTATTGTAATGTAATATTAACTCAAATAGGCACTTTCACCGAGTTGAAGAAGCCCTGCGCAGGGCTCCAACTTGTCGCTCTGAGGGAAAAAAGGTAGCCAACGAACGTAATTAGGACTAACAAATAATGTATGAAAATTAATAGTAGTATAAAAAAATGTCTGATTAATAACATTATGAATTTAAATGATACAGACAAAAAATAAATAGTAGCGTTATTCATTCGAATGGTTCTGCATTACAATCGTTAGTACAGGTCGATTCACAAGAGCTGGCGCGTAACGCCTATGAAATTAATGACAGTTTAATATATTTTCCGCGCCAGCTCAATGACCTTTAATTAAAAGTATTATGAATAATGTTTATTACTTATGTGGCAAAATTGTATGACAAACATTTTCAGTGTTCCAATAATAGGACTTAAGAAAATATGTGAACAAAAGTGCATCCGTAAAGGGTCCATATTTGTGTTCTGAGACCAATAGTAAGCTATATGTAGTAACTTCTAGGTATTACGTTTGTTTCGCTTTACACATTGTAGATAACCTTATTTGTCAAACTTCTTAGTACTAAAGCAGTATGAATCCTGACTAGAAATATATTTAAAAAATATAGACGTTTATAATCCAATGTCTTCCAAATTCTTGGTAAATCTTGATGCGAGGTAGGCTCATCTTCCTGTTGTAGAATGCGTCTTGACTCTTGAAGCGTCGGTACAAGGTGTCTCAGCCTCACTTCCGCACTGCTTGCAGGGGTAGGATGCACTGCAATGCACTACGGAATTGAGGCCTCAACACCTTTCGCCGTAGCTGCTTCCATTTTTGAGGATTGTATGCTCTCCGAGTGATGCTTTATTTTTCATTTCCTCGTTCCACTTTTCTTTTATACCTATCTAGTGTTTCAAGTAATTTCATTATTCTCTCATAAGGAATTATTTAACTTCCCTACGTCAAAACTTGATAAGTAGTTGTTTTTTACTGAAATGTATTTCACATTAAGTCCAAGAACCAATTATTCGAAATAGTTTCGACTGAACCCCGCTGCGCTTTTATGTGCTTTGCTGCCCACCCGATATCTGAAGCTACCTAACAAACCTAACTTTGATAGACCTTACTTAGTGTTTCGAAATAGCATGACAATATCTATCCCTCCTCTTTTAATCTTAAATGACCTTTTGATTTACTAGGTACGTATTTAATGCACTAAACCAAGACACAAATGAAAGCAGAAACAGTAGATTCACCCTCAGGCGTTTAATGTATTTCAAAGTTTTAAGCAGGTACATTATTCAAGCATGTAGTAACACAAAAAAGTCGAAAAGGTAACTACATAAACTACTTAGAGTCTATACTGCAGAACCTGGCCAAGTGACCGTCGTTAAAAGTCTAACTGTAATTAAAATTGTAATTGGCACCCGGCCTTCGCCTTGCCGTGATGTACCTACGCATTACATTAAGTACCATTATCCACATTGAGAAAAGTCTTTCTAAGTAAAAATCTTTCTAAGTCTAAATAAAAATAAAAAGTACGTAGTCAATTTGTTTTATTCGTAGGTTAACAAAACGAAATTATACGTTTCTGAACAAATCCGCCTGCACCACCACCGCCGCGGTCTTATAAATAGCGAAATAGCGCACGCGCGCCACGAAGTGGAAACCTCAGAACTCGAAAGAAGACCTCGACGCGATGGCGGGATGAGTTGGACTCCTTTTTAAAGGACTAGTCAGATCAAGCTAAAAACCGCGATCAGTGGAAGAAGAGGGGGGAGGCCTTTGCCCAGCAGTGGGACTCAGGCTCTATATAATAATGATAATCATTATTATTTACATATATCGCATTCACAATCAACTTAGTTCCATTCACAATCATTGCATTTATCTATCGATAAATATATTAACGCAGATGTTCGCAAATCCGTGCATATTTATAGAGCAGTTTGGTTAACGGACAGTGAATTAGCGAGGAAATAACCTGAATAAAGCACGAGCAGCCCGGGCTTATTCAAAACTTTCACCTCAGCTCAGGGGCGCACCAGTGTGAGTCAAACCTTCGATTACGCCTTGTCAGTACGAGTCCTAGCGTCAAGATACACTGGAGATGAGCGGTGGGGTGTGAACAGTTGTGAATAGCATAGCAGCACGGATTAACGAGCGCTCGCGGACCATCATCGCCATAACTCGTCAACAAACGACGTCAGGGCCATTATGCTGCATTATTGTCCCATTCTAAACAACAGGTGATACAAAAGGAACGACTCTGCGTTTAATAATCACATTATACACTCATTAAACCAGATCTTAAGCAAGTGATAAAATATGAAAATTATACGTTGACATTTTTTGGGGGTTATTTTATTTACAATGGGACAAATTGCTACAACGCTTTTATAAACAATGTAACTTACCTTTCGGAATGTTCTGTTCGTTTCCCAAAACATCCGTTCCCGTCACCACCTTTTCCCAATTAATCCGTTTCCCGATATAAGTATTTCCCAAAATGTGCTTCTCCCAAAAGATAGGTTTGGCTTGATATCCGTTTCCCAAAAAGACCTAATCCCGAAATGACCGTTCCCATCACTACCGTTTCCTAAATAATCTGTTTTAATATAAGTTAAGTTCTTGGTTACAATACTAATGGACGAAAATGTCTTGTTTCATAACTGGTTCTGAAACAGTGAAAAAATCCTTATTCAAAACCAGTTATGAAACCTTGGTTATGAACGTGGACGAAGGTGGTATTCCGTGTTAATTAGCAGTGCGTTGTATAGCAGAACATATGGGTTTCTAGGGTGTTATGACATACTGATGCGATGAGAAACGGGTCTTTTGGGAATACGGGTGTCATGAGAGACGGATCTTTTGGTATACAAATGCTATGAGAACCGGGTGTTTTGACATACTGATGCGATGAGAAACGGGTCTTTTGGGAATAGGGTGTCATGAGTGAGAGACGGATCTTTTGGCATACAAATGCTATGAGAACCGGGTCTTTTGGCCTATGTTCATTTAAAGAAACTGATATATTGGAACGGGTGTTTTGGGAAACGGACAGAACGTTCCGAAAGGGTCACTTAACCCTTTCCTTGCAAGTGCGTTTTCAAAGTATAGACAATTTTCGTAAACAGGAAGCATTTTTGCTACGTAGCACCCGTAGCGTGAGAGCGCTTTGAAGGGATGTAAATATGTTAGTATGGGTCAAATTATATTAGCGAGTTGGTGCGACAACGTTGCATAGTTTGTAGTGTGCTTTATTAAAACTCACGCACGCACGCTACAAATCACTTAATTTGACCTTACTAACGTTGATTGACACAAGGTTAATTATCAAAAGAAGTAAGAGATGCGACCATACAAATATTGCAAAGTATCATTATCTGCTTTTAGTTACATAAAAATATAGTAGACAGTAGTCTTTATTTACCTGAAATCTCCTGGAATACATTGAACATCAAAAGTACAACCAGCCGTCAAGATTAAACACGAATGTTTAATGTATATGAAGTGCTTCTCCTGTTTATAAATGAAATAAATGAATTTTATTCTGCAAGTAGGCCGCAATGGCACTTTTACAAGTCAAAATTCTACCAGCGTTTCTGAAAAAGAAGACCACTGTTAAGAAGAAACGCCGAAACAAACTCAACAGTCAGTCATTTTTGCCAAAAAAAGCTTATTATAATGATGATCATTCTAAACGTACTTAAAATAAGTCAAACTGAATATGAATACAAAGAAAAAGATTTTATCATAATGCGTTGTTCTACAAGAACACATGTCCGAATAAGCTATATGAACAATTAAGCTACTTTGGGCTCTGGTTTGGGCCATGCATTTCTGTCACTTAGATAGTCCTCAACCGTGTAATAAGCCTTCGACATCAATGTTTTTTTCAAGTAATTTTTAAGAGATGGAACGGGTAGCGCCAAAATATCATTCGGTAATTTATTATAAAAATGGATACATTGATCCTAAAAAGACTTTACGAACGTTGCTATTTTATTTTAATTTCGTATATTAAAATTATCGGTATCAGAATTTTTACAGAATTAATATACGTTCTTAATGAAATAAACAATATTTTTATAAATGCATTGGGACGCTGCTGTTAAAATGCAATTTTCTTTAAAGAGTTCTCTCACGGATTCTCTTGCTCTCAGATTATATATAGAACGAATGGCTCTTTTTTGTAATACAAAGATTGTTTGTATGTCAGCTGCTTTACCCCAAACCAGAATACCGTACGACATAATACTATAAAAATAACTATGATAAACTAGGCGAGCGGTTTCAACATTGGTCAGTTGTCTAATTTTTCTAATAGCATAACTGCTGCGGCTGAACTTAGTTCACGCGCCAACACGGCTATATGGGCACTCCATTGTAGATTTTTGTCTAATGTTATACCCAAGAATATTGTTTTATCGACTTTTTCTAAACACTCATCATTTACAACTATACTAGTTTCCACCGGTCTAACATTAGGCAAAGAAAATCTAACACATTTCGTTTTAATAGCAGGATGTCAACGGTAAACCAATCGAGTACTTAACTTTGCTATAGTCTGTTGATTTTCGGTCAACCTTAAAGATAATGATGTATCATCGGCAAATGTCACAGAGATTGCTTACTATAGACGGCAAGTCATTTTATAAACCAAAAATGAAAATGGTCCTAAGATAGAGAGAGCCCTGAGGCACTCCTAACGTTACTGCAGCTCCATTAGACTGGGTTACATTTACAACAACTGTTTGTGTCCTATTGCTGAGATATGAAGACAAAAGTCTTAATGCAGTTTCAGACAGACCATAATGCTGTAGTTTCAAAATGAGCGTTCCATGATCCACAAAAAATACCAACTGCATCACAAGAATTCTTCAAAATATTGTAAATATGTTTAATAAGAACAGATGCGGCATCAGTCGTGGAACGTTCTTTGTGAAACCAAACTGATTATTCGTAAGCAGTTTATTTCTATTGAAGTGCATTATCATATCGGTTAACATTAGCTTCTCAAAAACTTTACTTAACAGGTAATATAGATATGGGACGGACATTGGTTAGGTCATTCAAATCACCCGATTTAAAAAGAGGTATGACTTTACTATATTTCATAAGATCTGGGAAAATACCTTCTGAAATGCAATTATTGTATATTAAAGCTAAATAGGGCGCAATTACATCTATGATATGATAAATTACATTTACTGATGTTCCCCATATATCCTCCGTTTTCTTAAAATTGAGCGACTTAAATCTTTTAATAACTTTTACTGGATCTACTTGACTAAAATTAAATATTACATTACATTTATTAAGATAAGCACATGCTTAAGCATTATAATATGCTCTAGTGGGTGTAGGTAATGCAGCCAGCCTACCAAGTGGTACCGATCTAGGGGATATATGTAAATATAGTGTATTACCCCATAGGTTAAGTTAGTTTTAGTCATTTTAGTAGTTGTATGGATATACTAGCTTCCGCCCGCGACTTCGTCGGCGTGGACTCGGGATAAAAACTATCCTATATTTTAATCCAGGCTATAAACTATCTTCGTGCAAAAATTCATTCAAATCGGTTCAGCCGTTAAAGCATGATTGAGTAACAAACATCCAAACATCTAAACTTTCGCATTTATAATATTAGTAGGATTTGTAATATATTTAGCTCCTAAGTGAAAAAGGTTTGACTAAACTGCAACATCACCTGCAATTTGAAACTTGCCAACCTAAGGCAATAAAAGGTGACACAACTCTGTATACAATTTCAGGTGTAGCCGTGCGTTGCATACATTGCTTTTAACGCGACACGGCGCTGACTTTCCAACAGTTTTCAACGGCCGCGTGGCGTGTCGCGTCATGCCCCAATCCAGGATAATATATTTCCGGAGCGGTAATCGATACAACAACAAATTCGAAACTCGGTGTTTACGCATCGTCGCACCGCATTTAATACTTGATAAGCGAGTGTTTCAATACCCCTTTCTTGATAAACACGGTATGAATTAATTGATTTATAATTCCTTTTATTCGGTACTTAATAGCCATTTCGTTGATTAAATTGGCTTGAATTTAATGCTTTGCATGTTTTATCAAATTATATCTAACGTCTACGCAGCTGTGCTACAGAACAGCATAATTTAGGAAAGTATTTTTTACATGCCTGTTCACGTTTTAACTACTTCCTAATAGCATTAAGAATGTATAATTATATAATGAATTATAGACGGTGCTTATTACAAGAAAGAGTCAGTCTGTCTGTCAAGTCGCTTTATCTCGGGAAAGCGTGGAGTATCGAGTTGAAATTATAACCATATACTGGCATATACTCAAATCTACAGTTCCTTGAACCTGTGAAAAAATCAAACGTAACCTTAACGTAAAAACAGGATACGGCTGTTTATGCCGCAGAAAACGTATATATCGACACTCCTGAGATACATTAAGATTCCCTTGGGGATTCCCAATTATTGTATAGGGTACCTACTTTCCATTGACCTGGAACTGTTATATCGTCTTATACTAGAAGTACAGGGAAAAAACTGAAAACTCTACATCTGTTATTGTACGGAGCCCTCGGTGGGTGAGTTCGACTCGCACTTGTTTTTTGTACTCCAACTGCCTTACTTCGTCTCGACACGATATTGCGGCCACAAAGTCCTGTACGTACGACAGCAATAAGTTATTAATCAGTAAACCTTTTAAAAAGTTCATAACATAATTACCATTTATAGGAACATAAATGTTGACATAGAGACAGTCCTCGCTCTGGTTGGCAAGCAGCGGCAGCAGGCGCTCGAGCTGTCGGATGCGCGCGCGCGGGTGGACCAGCAGCGCGTCCTCGCGCGGCGCCGCGGCAGGCGGGACCTGCGGACACGCCGGGCCCGACGCGTCGGCCAGCCGCGTCGTGCGCCACTGGGACGGGGTCACCGGCGGCATGTATCTGCAGGATAAACCCCCACGTAACACACCAAATAAATCCACTAAACCGTAATTTTTAATTGCGAATAATTCTGACGTTTCTTGGTATGGTCAGGCCGAAAAATACTCATTGAATCTGTGGTGAAAATTAAAGAAGTAAAATTTTATATGAAATACGAATTATTATTTAAATATTTGTATTCACGAACATATTAGGTAATCTATCATTTACCAAAACATACCTGGTTTAATTTTGGTATCGTTCTAACGATTGGCATATATTGCAAACCTACCTTTAGCCTCAGATTTTATTATTATAATATTATGTACAGCGTGGTTTTCCATTCACTTACTCTTACTTCAAAATCGAATTACCAACTACATGGTGGAAAAATATTTAAATAAGAGATATACAACTTTGAATCTATGTAATTACAAAAACAAGCGATAAATAGGGTTGTTTCGCCGGTTACGCGACCACCTTCGGTTGGCTTGACTGACTAGGCTTCTTTAACTAAAGATATTATCATTGCTACAAACCAATAAGATAAAGTATCAATTATAAACTATTTTGAATAGTTCAATTTTAAGTATATTATTACTTTAAAACCGACACTCTAACCCAAAACGAGAAAAAACAACTTTAGTTTCACATGGCCTCCGTAACGTGTTGACGAGCAGTGAAACTGTAAAAAAATTAAAGCGACATTTGGCGCGCAACGGTAAGTTATGTCACTTAATTTTAGTATTAAACTGAATTTTGTAGTTTCATTGCTTAAATGATTTAGTTACGGTTAGGATTTCGTTAATTTTCGGCATATTATAAAAATAGATTTCAGTAAAATGGGGTGGTCGGTAACCCAAATGAATTGCGTATGAGGTTAGATAGCGACCACATTGTTTTCTAAGAATCCTTGAATTGCCATTCCCGCCAAGGCCAAGGTATAGTTAGTGTTTTTCTCCAAAAAGGCGAGGAAATCAATAAATATTTTCACTACAACGTCAAATTATCAAAACAATAGCTCCCTTCCGTCCCTACTTATTTTTTAAAAGTGCACGGCCTGATTCATAATGCCAATTTCTGTCGAAATAATGTTTTAATACAAAATACATCAAAATCAATTACCGTGATTGATTCAAATGGGTGATTATTAATTATGTTGGTATTTAAAATAAAGTTATTTTTAATTAGATTTAAATCTAAACAACTTTCAGTTCATTTTGAATTCAGTTTTGTGAATATTTTTTTTCCTGTTTTAAACTATTTGAGACAAATTTAAATACGCCACTTCTGCGACGTGTAAAAGTGAAGAGTAAAGCCTATAGCATTCAAGAAAAAATAATACGTGGAACTACTTCAGGCACGCTACAGTCGATGCAATTTGTCACACCAACTTGCTATGGCTGGAATGAAAAGTATGTATCGCTGTCTCACTTCACCTACAAGAGCGAAAAGCCACGATCCCATTTGTCTTATTTGACAGAAAAGGCCATATCTATACTACGTAAAATATAGCTTGAGCCCTGCGACAGCTGTCATCTCAGTAAAATTTATAACCTTATAACGTAAAATTGTACTGAGATGACAGCTGTCATAGGGATCAAGCTATATTTTACGTAGTATAGAAGATCGCTTTGATTGATGTCTCTTTCATTCTGATTTTGAAGGACAGATACTTAAAAGCCAGACATTATTTTAACCTTTCTAACCAAATGTCATTTTCAATGCTTTTACGTAGTGGACTGTGGCTGTGAGTGTGGATAGCGCCTATGATGATTAAAAGTATTAACTTAAGTACTGTAACTCGCTGGAAGCTAGACTGTACAGACCGATTCTGCAAGTTCACCTTCGACTTCAGTTCGGTGGAATATAGCTGAATCATTTCGTATAGACATCATAAGCGCATTAAAAAACGTAACAAGGTCTACCTTTCTCTCCGAGTAGAAAATTCATATGGCAGTCACTTTTGTAAAACTAGTGCAGTGCCTACGCCAAATCTTGGGTTACGGCATTAAAGCGGACTCCGAGCTTCTTTATGATGGAACTGGGAAAATTGTAAGGAGGACGATGAATTAATACAACTGACGATGGTAATTAGTAACATATAGTAAAAACAAATATTATCCTCCAATACCGCTCATTTTAAAGACAAAAAAAAGCAACAGTAGATAATCATTTTGTTAGCTATATATTGGGGGTTGAGGAGGCAGTTGGTTGTAAAATCTTGCTTAGTTTAGAATTCCTGCTCCGTCTTCGCAATCGAAGGCTTTGATGTGCCTTCTGGTGCCTACTTATACACTATTTTCAACACATTTGCTCGTAACGTACCTCTTATCATGTCGCTTTTAGGCTCATAATCCTGGGTATTAAACACGCGTGTTTTATAACATTACGACACTCGTGTGTTATGGGGTATACAGATTATGTGATTTTACCCCAATTTGTCATTACAACATGTCGAAGTCATAATTCGATGTAGCGTACAGAAGATGTAACAATCCGACCACATGTGCATACAATTTCTCAGTACAACTCGTTTGACAGTTGGATCAGCAGCGCAACATGCCTCCAGACGATAGCAATTAGTCAGCTTCTGATAAATTGGGGCTGACAAATCATGACATGTATATACCCCATTTGGCACCTTGCAGCCAGATGTATGCATTCTTAAATTAACCGGGTTGTACAGAATTTATAGCTTTTTTTTAATTCTCGGCAAATGGATTCTTACTCGACTAAACAAATTAAATCCTTTTTGTTCATTAATTGACTATTTCTTTTTGGATATAGAAACGTTTAATTTATTAAAACTATTCACTTTTGATCATTTTAAAACGAAAATATTTATTTTATTTTGTATTGGCTGTTTAGAGATTTCATCCAAGTCTGGCTTAACACATGCGCGCGCACTACGCAAACTTCACGAAAAAAGACTGTTGCGCGCCATTATAGGTTATTTCAAAAAATATTTGTAAACATTGTTTATGCGTGTTTGGTTATTATAAAAACAAATTACTCGTGGTGACTAGAAAAGTGATAAACAGAATGGACGCCACTGGAAATTCTTGGCGATGTACAATATGTGAGTAAAGAAAATAACTTGACAGGCCTATAAAATTTTCATCTTATGAAAAGGATTTTTCCTAGTAAAATGTGTTCAAAATCGTCGTATGACGCGTGAGCTTTGATAATTACATCAGAGGCGGAATTATTCACGCGAGCCGCATCACTTGTATCACAATGTACTATTTCAAAGTTGGTCGCAAACCAGTTAAGAGGTGGTCGCAAACCGACGAAAGCGGTCGCTATCTAGCGAATTCTCTATTTTGGAACCTTTTCTATATTTTTGACTAATCTATGGATGAAAGTGCTATATTTTATTGTTGGTTTCAAAACTTGACTATACTCCGGGCCTATACGAATGCCATCTATTATGCGTGTACATATAATATGTATATATTTACTAATCTAAAGTGACCAACTCGGCTAAGTGGTCGCTAACCGGCGAACCGACCCTACCAAACATTTCTGTAGCCCACTCAAAGAAATATTTTTAAACTTTTCCTTTTCAAATAAAATTTTATGCTCATTCACTTGTTTAAATGTGGTTAATCAAGGATATATTTTACAACTTTGAGATTTCTCAATAAAGTACAGTTTTACTGTGATATTAAAGCAATGGGTAAGTAATAATGTATACAGTGTCTAAGGTGGCACTGCGCCGCATATCCGGACGGTGAAATTTGTATGCAGCTCCGCACCTCCGTCCGGAGATGCGGCGCAGTGTGACATCCACCTAAATAAAAAATAACGACCCCTAAGGCCTGCAACACACTGGCGCGGCCTGCGGTGGCGGACAATAGTAAACTTGTCATTAGCTGTCTTTATTATTGTCCGCCACCGCAGGCCGCGCCAGTGTGATGCGGGCTTAAAACGTCAAATTTTGCCAGCTGTCAGAAGTCTTTGCAACTAAAAAATCAGGGAGTACGTAGGTACAAATATAGGCTTAGAGATCCTAGGCACTTTAGGATGACCCCGGCTGTCTAGTATCTGAACATTCTGAACCAGCAAGGAGATTCCATCAATTGCGAAGCCCCGGGCAGTTAGCTCCCCAAATATTGGGACAACTTTTTATATTTGCCTATGGTCACCCGAGTCAATTTAAGAATAAAAAACAGATCGGTTTGCACTCCGGGAGTGCCGGCAGAAGTGAACACGTGACATCTTACGTTCACGTGACCTGTGGCGAATTTATCATTTTTTCCCATCACAAAAGTGCATTTCAATAATCATTTGTAACACTCTCACAACAACTAAGTAGCCTGGTGGGTACATATACAATGTCTACGGGCAAATTTCACTATATAAAGCATGCAGTTACAGCGTAGCACTCGTAACTTTCGTTGGCAATAAAAACGTTAAGACTACTTGAAGTTAGATAACGCTCTTCGCGGTTAGTAGCAGTCATGAAACTGCTTAGATATTCAGATTTCAATATATCCTCAAAGTGGCTATAAGATACGTAGGTATACTATTAACTTAGGAAAACCGTCAGTTAAGTACAGACTTGTATATAAACTTGGTTAAAATTAGACTATTAGTTGCCTAGTATATACATCTATTTATTGGTTATTTGCAGAGGCCGGAATTCCCGTGGCACGTAAGAGCTGTCATAGGGACTTCTCATTTATCGACTACCGATATTCATATTATATCGATACACAACATATTAAAGAAGATTGAAAGTAGAGGTAAACAACAGGCGTTCCTATCGCTAAATATATATGCAACCAAACGAAAAGAATGAAAAGTTAACATTGTCACACTTAATCAGTTCAGTTCAGTGTTTTATCAATTTCATGTTCAAAGTCTGTTTTAGTGCTAACAAGAATTTTAACGTTAGTTATTCTATAAAAGAAATAGATAATCCAATTTTTTTCCAAATTATCTGGTTTTAAATTACTTCTTTTACAGTCAAATGTATCGATATAATATGAATATGGGAAGTCGATAAATGAGAAGTCCCTATGACAGCTCGAAAGTGCCATGAGAATTCCGGCCTCTGGTTATTTGTCATTTAAGCCCTTCAATGCTATACACTCAATGCATTTTTTACACGCCAGAATATTTACTACAAGAGAGCAAAAATAAACCTTATTTGAGTGCATGCACTTTACTTTGCTAACGTACGTCATGAGACTATTGTTGTTCTTAGGCCTGCATCTAAGTTCTGGAACGTTCAAAGGATGAAATACCTATCTATCTTAACCATAATCTACGCACATAGCACAGAAAAAATAATGAAGAAATATAAGCAGTAACACAAACTCACCTAAGACTACCAAGAGGCGGTGTCGCATATGGCACTCCAAGATACGCTTCGACCTGCGGATGCGAGTGGACGACGATGCCCCGCAGCGGGCCGTACTTGGTCCTGACCACGCGCGTGCTGTACTTGTGCGCGGAAAGCGCGGCCGCGCAGCAGACGAGCCACGCGTGAAGCGCGGCGCGGTCCGCTCGCATCACGCGCACGGGGCGGGCGCGGGACGGGCGCGGGCGCGGACGGGACGCGCCGCTCCTGCGCGTCACGCCTCCCGCCGCCGCCGCGCGCAAGCGCTCGCGCACCGCCCCACGCGCCTGCTCATCGCGATACACCCTTCTCCCGTGCTCGCGGCCACTGTTTAGTTACATTTATTTTATACATTCAAGTAAGTACATCATTTTGTCATTTTATCCTCAATTACAGATTTTAAAGACATTTTTTCACTCATCGTCGTAATATAAACTGACAATGTAAAATAAAATAAAAAATGGATTATATATAGACTACTCTATATATAATCCAATTGTTTTGTAATACAACTACATTCCAATGTCAAACGTATGTGTCTTATTAACCCGGTACAGAAGAACATTGGAAAACTCACCCGTTTCATGTTTTTGGCGTGGTAAAGATCGGTCCGACTGATTCAAACATTGGTTTTACCTGAAACAATAATTGATTTTATTATTATTACAATCAATGCAAACGTATAGATCTCCCTCGTACTTGTTAATTTCAAAAACAAAGATGAAGATATACCATCCATCATAACATTCATCTCCCTGACTTCGTAGTACTGCCGCGAACGTTATCAGTTTCTTTACTAAATACGAGGATCACGTAGAGAAGAAAAAACAAGTTAACTCTTGCCATCAAAACTTACCACTAGGTTGTATGAGGCCAGTCAGTAATTTTGCTGAATAGTCGAAATATTCATTTTTGGTAACCAATGAGACCATGGAACACTTATTGTGTGAATGTCATGCCCTTGCCAGACAAAGAATGAATTCCTTTGGTGACGGCTATCCGCAACCAAAGGAATTCAAGGTGCTCCCGCTGAGCTGAATCATCCGCTTTGTGGAAATGATGGAGCGAGCTTGGGAGTAGGCATAAAGGAGAGGGCAAATGCACAAAAGATCCCGCTGGGTCGAAGTGCATCCGAAAGGGCCCTCATCTGGATAAGACAAGATAAGATAAGAAGTATCCGCCAGTAAGTTCAAAGCAGGGGGGTATGTTACAAAATGTGGTGCATTGATATTGATATGCATATTATTTCACTTCTCATGCTCGAAAAGTATGTCATATTAGGCTTAGCAACCGGGCTAAAGTAGTACTTGTTTACATTTAGCCCCTAGGGAAAATATGCATACATATTTATGTTTTTTAAATTCAATCAAAATTTCACCGTATTAAACCCACCAGTCACAACTCTTTAAAAAAGCATTCGTATTTGCTATCAACTAACCAGAGTATTAGTTATTAAAATCGACTAATCAGGAAACAGAATTCATTTCAAACATTAGGTGTTTTTTATACCTTGTCACAATTATTTAAAAAAAATTAACGCCTCTGACCGTCTATAGCCGCGTCCGAACGTTCAAACGTGGTTGACTGCTTGACTGCATACATGGCATAAGCTATTAGATTGAGCGGGATAGAGTGCTGTCTATCTCGCTTTATCTTATGCAACCTATGTTGTCCGCTACGCTCGGCCGCTGGGACGCGCGTAGATAGGCGGTCAGTAGCGCTTCCTCGTGGTGTCAATATTTGGTATCAGTGCGAAACAGTTTATTAAAAAAAACATGCCGCCATATTAAATAATATTTTCGCCGTGAAATTTATTCTTGATTTTGGATAATATAACAAAGATTATTTTGTTTTTACTATTTTCTCGCAGTCTAAGTGAAAAGTTGAGTGTATAACTCTGGTCTAAAAGCCATATTACCACTCGAACTAGGTATTTTCCCTCACTTCGCTCGGCAAAATAACCATCTCGTCGTAATATGTTTTTTTTTAGACCCTTGTCATACAATCTACTATTATCTTGTGTATATATAACGGGCTACAGAGCGGCCATCAGAGCAGAAAAGCCGCGAGTTTTCTTTTGCGCCCGTTTTCTACAATATCGCTTGACTGAATCTGGGAGCACGGCCCCCGCCAAGTCGAGCAGAACAGCGGCATGGCCGTACCATCCTTTTCTCGAAGCAGTTCAGGCCATTTTCGACCCCCTTATAACTTCGTTGTGGACAAAACTAGAAGCCTTAATTTTCAGTAACCAAGCCGGCATTGTATAAACACGCTATATTTAAAATTTTATTGAATTCGAACCAGTAGTTTAACTATGACTAGTCAAAGTTTCTTAATTTTGTCACTCACTGACTGACTGATAGATTGACCGATTATCAAAACTCTAAGGCACTTCTAGCAGACATGAAGCTTCAAATTTAGAATGCAATTAGTGTTTAGTGTATAACTCAAGAAAAAACTAAAATATTTTGCAATTTCGGTCCAGTTTTCTAGATTTATTATTATTGTTGATTTGTGGGCCTTTATATGCCGCTTCGACCAGCAAGTGATCTATTGTGGCAGCCCTTTTTTTAGATTTCACCGTAATAAGGCCCGTTACCTCTAGGAAATTTCAGATTTTTTGGGCGGTGATATATTGTACCTCTTCTGGGTCAAATCAAATCAAATCAATATATTTTATTTCAAATAGACTCAAAGAGTGCTTCAGAAACGTCATAAATGATATATGTATATACACAACGCAACAAAAGAAAGTTAAAATTGACTGCACGGAAAATTTAAAATACACATTAAAATTTTATAGCTGACAAGCACATACAAAATTATAGAACACAGTTCACATCAAAATTGATTGTCAAATAAATAAAATGTCACTTAAAAATAATAAAAATCAAAAGTAGAATAAATTGGCTTAAAAGAAGTTATTGTCTTCCACAAATTCCTTAACACTATAATATGCCTCACATACTAAGCGGTCTTTTACAATTTTCTTAAATTTAGTGAGCGATAGAATCAAAATATCTTTAGGGATTTTATTGTAGAAGCGTACACCATTTCCCATAAAAGACAAATTCACTTTATGGAGACGGAACCGAGGCACAACAAGTTTGTCTTTACCTCTTGTATTATAAGAGTGCACTTCGCGATTTAATTTAAACAAGTGCTGATTTCTTTTGACATACATGATATTTTCAAGAATGTACTGGGAAGCAACTGTGAGAATGTCAATGTGCTTGAACTTTTCTCTTAGGGAGACACGAGATCCTAACTGATAAATTGATCGTGTTGCCCTCTTTTGTAAGATAAATATGGATTCAATGTCAGCGGCTTTTCCCCAGAGTAGTATGCCATATGACATTACACTATGGAAGTAGGAAAAGTATACAAGCCTGGCCGTCTCAACATCAGTGAGTTGCCTCATTCGTTTGACCGCGTATGCTGCCGAACTAAGCCTATTTGCCAACATGACTATATGTGGACCCCATTGCAGTTTATTATCTATGGTTACACCTAGAAAAACCGTACTATGGGCGAATTCAAGAGTCTCGTCCTTCAACTTCACCTGGTCACTGCAACAAGCCTTAACATTAGGAAGCGTGAACTTGATACATTTCGTTTTTTTGCTGTTCAAAAGTAGGTTGTTGGCTGTGAACCAGTTAGTAATAGAGCTTAATACTGCATTCACCTCATCAAAATTGTTTTGCTTTCGGCTTAATTTAAAAATTAATGATGTGTCATCAGCAAATAGTATGATGTCATGTTTTTTGCTTATATGATAGTGAAAATCATTAATATACACTAGGAATAGGAACGGGCCAAGAATCGAGCCTTGAGGGACTCCCACAGTGACGTTAGACCCAGATGATTGTACTCTGTTTACCTCCACTTAATGCTTTCTATTAGATAAGTAAGATGTGATAAGAGATAGAGCATTGTTATTTACCCCGTAGAAACTAAGCTTTCGGATTAATATGCCATGGTGTACACAATCGAATGCCTTTGATAGATCGCAAAAAATGCCATAGGCATCCATTGACATTTCCCATGCATTATAGATTGCTCGTAATAGTGTATCTGTTGTAGATCGCCCTTTAGTGATACCAAATAGATTTGCATGAAGCAGTTTATTTAAGTTAAAATGGGACAAGAGTTGTTCCAATAATATTTTTTCAAAAATTTTACTTAGTGCGGGAAGAATGGAGATCGGTCTAATTAGTGGGGTCAGTTCTTGACCCCGATTTGAATAATGGTATAATTTTGCTGAGTCATCCAGTCTGGGAATATTCCATCATCAACGCAGGCGTTAAATATCACAGCTAGATATGGTGCAATTATGACAATCACTGATTTCAGAACCTTAACGGAAAGGCCCCAAAGATCTTACGTTTTTTTAACATTAAGTAAATTAAACGACTTAATTATTTGACTAGGAGTAACATGAATAAATTTAAATATATTGTCACATTCATTTAAACAGCTTCTTAAAAGTGATTCGGATAAGTCAGGAGACGAATTTAAGGCTCTCGTTGTTTCTAAGGGAATATTTGTGAAGAATTTTTCAAATTCCTGTGCTATTTCTAGGTCTGTGTTAATGATGTTGTCCCCGATTTTAAGGGTTTCATGAGGCTCTCTCTCTTTTATTCTTCCAGTTTCACTGTTGATAATTTTCCATACTGTTTTTATCTTATCAACAGAGCCTTTAATTTTCTTAGAAATAAGTATAGACTTTGCAACTTTACAAACTTGTTTAAATGTTTTTGAGTAGTTGCGAACATGATCTAAAAATTGGGGATCCTTATTTACACTTCTCATACCATAAAGTTCGTACATATGGTTCCTACTTTTATAGATACCAGGTGTTGCCCAGTCATTAAAAACTATCCTTTCTCTTCCCCTAATTACTTTAATTTCAAAAATGGAAGCAAACTCATTCTCTATACAATTAAAGAGAGAAGAATACATTTCATTTGGGTCATCCTGCGCAAAAGGCAATGCATTAAGACAGCTACTTAGTCCGTTATTAAATTGGACTAAGCGATCTGCAGTAATTGGTCTACAAACTATATCTTTTTGTGTGTTAGCGACTTTCCCATAGAAGGATGCTAGTTGAGCACAATGATCAGAGCTCAACTTATTTAAAATACACTTGTGAACGTGGCTGCTAAAGATGTTGTCAATACAGGTGGCGCTGGTCGTAGTGATTCTAGTTGGCTGTGAGAACAAATTGATCAGATTGAATGACTTAAATTAATAATTATACCATTTGACGTGGCTGATGAATCCATTAAATTTACGTTAAAGTCTCCGCATACAATGATATACTATGTGCCGCCCTAGGTAAGTACTTCTTTTGTGCATGAGTGTTTCGCAGGAGCAGAGAATGTGCATTGCTGTTTCCTCTGTCTCCTGGCAAATCTTAATTTTACCTGGCCTGTTAAAAAGTTCTTTTACCACAACATTATATTGAAAGACTTATCGAATATCAAGCAGACAACATCTGTGAGAAATGTGTATTCGTCCAACGTGCAATAACGGTTGACTGAATTCCTGGAAATAACACGGGTTTTCTTCCATTCATATACTTATGCATATGTGAACCAGAAATATTCAAAAAGATACAATCGAATTTTATTCTATGCGTACATATTACAAATATGATTATAATTTAAATACAAAATAAAGATGGACCAAAAGAAAAAAAAGTAGGTCCGATATAAATGTAACACCAAAAACCTGATTATTGTTTCCCACAAGCAAACAAATCTGTCTCATCCTCTGGTTCGTAGGTAACAGTCGAAAAATATTAGAAATTAACAGACAATCCGGCTTAACTATAATTTAACGGAACATAAACACGACAACAACTCCGCTGTTCTAAATGAAATTCACAGCCTTTCTTGTGACCTCTGATAATTACAACTGGACGAAAACCGACAAAATGTGTTTTACGCCCATTACAATGAGAGTTGAAATTTAAGGCGTTTGTAAACTCGGTGAGCAGCGACGTTACCTCCCGCGGCATTAGTGAGTGCTCTCCTCTCCAAAACTCAAACAAATCCTTAATTCGCTAAAATTTCAGGGAAAATTGAGTTTCCTCAAACGAATATATCACTGAAGGAATGTTTTTGTGTGGTACGTGGTATCATTTAAGTCTTCAGTGACCAAGAACACACCCTCTGGTGTGCTCATTGGTGCCAGAAATTATATATGCAAGTTAAGCTGTAGACAGCGCATGTCTTTTTTCATATTTTAACATGATATAGTATACAGGTGGCCAGTGTATTTATGAACGGTTTCCGCACGCCTGCCTTATTCAGTTGCGCAAGAGCGGTCCACAAAGAGTCAGGCCCGACATCAATCACGGCCATGACACGCAGGAGCTTTGTGATTGCCCCTCATTTCCCATCGCAGACCTTGATGTCTCGTCAACATACGAGTTTACTTTAATAATACAAATAGGTATGTTGTGATACGGTTACGAAGTATATACAAACTACAAAGTATATACCTACACTTATCAATTTGTTAAAATCCCTATCTTTCGAATTGGGTAGGTAGGCGATCCGATTATGATTTAAAGTTGCTTTCCGAAAACTTTTAGAGACTTAAATACTTACGGTTCCTTTAAAATATTTCAACAGCTAAACTTCACAACTAGCTTCAAAATTATGAAATTAACATAGATTTACCAAATTCAAATAATTTATTTCAGACCACAGCTTTAGACAGATACATTGTAAGTGACATTAAAATCACTTATTTACTTATCAATCTCATACTAGAATATTCGTAAACAGACAGACCTGGCCTCGATTTCACCAACTTGACAATTGTCACCTGACACTGACAATTTGCCATACATTGCTTGTTCTAGAAGTTAAGGTGGTCGCTAGGGTACTTGTGGATCCAGCAACGTACGGGGAATGGTCGTTGTCAGGTGACAATTGTCAAGTTGGTGAAATAGGGGCCTGTTAATATAGTGAGTTTACAGGTCAGGTTACTACAGTGGTAGAATTTCATCATGGGGTTTTTATTAAAGGCTCATTAATCTAGTTATAATTTTTAAATTAGTGGTATAACATTTGTTTTTACACAAAAAACAGATTTTGGTGGCAATAGAGGTACAAGTTCGTGTTCGTAGGCGACTAGAGACAGCAGCAGCAGGTGACGTGTCGCAGAGACACTACTACTAATCTTTATGAAATACCTTTCGTAGCTACGAACTCAATGTTGAGGAAAAACATTAAATAAGGTCAGTTGGGGCAAGTGCGCCAACGGGGTATATGCGCCTATCATACAGGACCGGTCGTTGTGGCACTCTTTGGGAGAGGCCTATGTCTACCACTGAACGTCTTCTGGCTGATATGATGCTAATGATGATCATCTATGATGTAGTACTAAAATATCAGTAGATTCATGATGAGATGTTTGATGGAATCACACTTACCCCGGTGGCGGACTTGCCCCATCTGACCTTAACTTCAAAACCGGGGAGTACAACATCGTTTCCCAACCGACTTATTCTGAAATCACGATCGTATCAAAATTTAAAGGAAACGCCAACGTGAAACCTTTAACCGCAAATGACAAAAATACTCACAGATTGCGGAAGCCTGAATATAATGTTTTCAAATTAATAATGTCAAGGTGTTGTTATTATACCTATACATAATTCAGAGCAAACCTTTTTAATTAGAACCATTAATTTGCGTATGAAAATGGTCGGGTTTTGTTACGGACGTCCGGAAGAATAAGCGCGGGACAACAGTGCTCGTGAAATATCTAAAATGAGGTCATTATGGAAGACATATCATCTTAAAATGGTTGTACATTTATCGTTCAGTTTTTGATAGTATCCATTCATCCAAATATTTTGATAAAGCTGTATAACTTTATTTGTTAACAGTTTCGCTTTTTATATCACACTTTTTTAAGAGCGTTATTAAGTCTTTTTTTCTGAAAATTCTACTTTTCAGCGGCTGTATTCAAGCCCGTTGCCACGAGGTCACGAGATCCATCCATCCAGCCAGGGCCATGGCCAGCGTTGCAAAAAATTTATGTTTATGTACGTGTCTGTATTGGGAGAGCTTTTATCAAAACCGGAGCGTGTGCGTTACTGGTTTTTTTCCTGTATGCACGCAATGTAAATAAATAAATAATAAATGTTAAACATTATAAAGACTTTGACTGGTCGTTACTGTACAGTGCTCGTGCTATTCTTGTTTTTTTAAGGTTAAACAAGATAATACGAGCTCCCGCATGTGGGAGTCTGCCTTTAAGCTACGAAAATTAAAAAGTTCATGTGATGCATGTGTCTGTTAGCAAACTATTAAAGAAGTAAGTAAGAAGTTCTTACACATCTTTGCACTTTTTCATATAATTAATTTATACACTTTTTACAAATTTTCCATGGAAGCGTAGGTATGTAAATATTTCAAGGCAACCATTGCTTTGAATTAGTAGATTTTAGGAGTGATACTCAGGCAGACTGGTTAGACCAGATTTACGGTTTATTAATTGAAGGTTGCGTAATATTTTATGTAATAAATCTCAGCTGTCAGTTTTGGGAAACATCAATCTGCGGGTAACATGTTAATCTTTTTAAGCGTGATCGAACTGCGCGCGTGGCACCCGCACGTCGCCTTGCTGAAGATAACGTTCTGCCGAGCTCGCGGGCGGCGCCAGCCGCGCTCTGTGATCGATCGCCTGCCCATTCAACCGCTTTGCATAAATGTTGCCATCTTAAACTACATTCACAATATTACCACCATTACATGCTCTAAAGCGCAGCACGATGATATATTACACCGCACGATCACAGAGTTTGTGTAGCGATTAAGTAACTTGATCTCATTCCAATAATACAATGTGAACACCGACCCTCGACACATCTGATTGTGTGTCCTAATTTGTTAGGAAAGTTTGCGTCTCTTGCGAATGTGTAAAGTTGGATTAACTCTAGTACATTGTGAAACGTGTGGAGCAGGTGCTGACAAAGTGTTAATTAATTTATGTACCGGTGAAATTACATCGCGTATATACCTGCGGAGTAATGATAAATACCAAAAGAACTCATTACCTGAAGGCAAGTCGCTGGTTTCATTAGAAAAGCGCTACCCAGTAAGCAATTAGATTAAAGCGTACAACATTAAAAGCAAGAGGGCTGTTTCAGATACTTACTTAATTATATACTAACGGTACCAGACCTTAAACTCTGCGAGATTAATAAATAACTGCTGAACTGAGCTATTGTTTTAGGAGATAAATACTTTCTTCTGATTCCATAATAATGTTGCACAGCTGACGAACGATGCTCCTGCGCAGGTGTTCCCCGCACTGTGGTACGCAGCCCCCCTATTCTGTAACTTGTTTTAAGTTCACCTCATCGCTCACCCACAAATATATCATGACACCGCAATGCGTAGTAACCAAGCGTAGGTAAGGGTCTAGTTTCGTGACGGGTGACCGGCGGAGTGAGCCGCATTAGCGCGTAGCGTGTAAACACAATAGAACTACTGAACTCCTACTGAACTCGAAAATTACGATATTTTTCTTTCAATACTAAACGACAACTTTTTTTCTAGTTAGTGCGTCAAACATTAATTTAATCTTAATTATTGACCAAATCTTGACGAAATTGTGAATAAAATAAATACTTAGGCAAATTTTAACTAGATACTTTCCCGTGTAGGAATGTAGGTAAGAAAGAACGTCGCGACGATG